>QVTF01003943.1:687500-712500 GCA_003573665.1 Oxygymnocypris stewartii | reverse complement strand
TTGCCCCGCCCCCAAACATTTGATTTGACTATCAGTCGAATATCGGCAAGATTAAAAAGTTCTGATTCCACTGAAAATCCTTAGTCGAGGACAGCCTAGCTGCCTGTAGTAACTGTTGCAGAATTAATATTAATATTGCAATCCAATAAACTGTTCGTCCAACCAACACTCATATCAACTCTAAGAAATTTTATTTTTGTCCCAGAAAATATATTTCTTACAGTATTAATGAAGCTGTGGCAAATGAGTAGGTTAAACACCTCAGCGCTATTTTACAACGAGGTCTACAGCTTTTACTAACCCTCTCTTTAATTTAGTTTAATACACAATGCTTGCATTGCCTTGGCCGTTGAACGAGTGTCTGGATGCAGTCTCGGAGGAAAGTCTTGATGGTTTAACCAAACCGGTGGTGTTGGATTTGCGATCACTTTTTTCTGGTTTGCAAAGCTGTTATTCTGACTTGCTGGTGGTTGGGAATAACCATACACACATTGTCCTGGAGATATGAATGTTCACTCATAGGTTTTTTATAAATTAATGGGAAAGGGTCTCTTTTTCTATGTATTATGTGTCTTTCCTTTGAGGAAATGGAATGAGAGTTGCTCTTCTCACATTGCTTTGAGCAATAAAATGGTTTATCAATGCTTTGCATGGTTAACCAGAGGCCTGTTCTGTCCTTTTGGGGTGTTAGTTGCTCTTCGGAGGTTGTCCACAAAACTTTAACAGATAGTTAGCTTTTTTTGGTGAAGGCATTTGCTGGGTTGTTCATTAAAAATAATGAATAATTGTGTCTGATCGGTCCAAATCCTACAGCATAGTTGTCGTTCTTGTTTTACTTTCATTTAAAAACAAGTTTCTACTAATGAAAATCTCTTTGTAAAATGCAGGAATAACAGGTTTGTTGTGCGACAGAAAAACAACAGCACAAGGAAATGCCTCTGTGTTGTCAGTTTACATTTGTAACATGTTTCCAGAGCATTTCACAATATTGTACAGCTCACACAAGCAGCTTTATACTACAGTTTATTCAAATAAAACTTTATCAAAGAAAAGAAAATGCTCTATGAAGTAAATGCAGAAACCCTCCTAACACCTTCAATATTATATTACTGGAGCAGTGTACTGTTTTATGCCCTTTTTTAAACATTCAAGGACTCATGAAGGTCATTTATGGATGTTTACTAAGACCTTTTGACTTACTGATTTGGTTGTCTTTTTCTTTGGTGTTATTCTACACTCAAATATATTGTGTACAAAATATTGTGCTGTAAAATGGTCTCTTGAAAGGAAATCTGAGTGGGTGAAAAGAAGTTTGCAGCAATTTAGACATGTGGGAGTAGATATAATTTACATCACTGCACTTTCACATGCACTATGGTGGCAGAAAAATAGTGGTAACGTGGCAGAAAATCGATATAATACAATATACATTGACTTAGAAACACATCTAACTCAGCAAAATCAGGATGTGTGGTGAGATCCATGGAACAAGGAAACGCATCTTGTGCCTTTATCAGAAAGCAAAAATAGATGGTCTTCGTTTATATAGAATACCATCATCAAAGAAGTCCTTTGAAGCAAAACACAGATGTTTATGGTTTATGGATATAATGACAGTTATATGATATTCATGACAGTTTTTCATGAAGGAAGAAAATGCAAGAAAATGACAAGCATTCAACACCTGTAGAGTAAAAATTGAAAGAGCTATCAGCAAAGGAGTGAGCCAAGAGTTGTAGAACCACTGTTGAAGAAATAATGGCAGGTGTGGCGACTCAACTCAGTGTTGACTCTGAACATGGCAACCACAGACCATTTCTCTAACAAGGAGTTTCATAACTAGGGACGCTGGATAATGATTGTCTCGTTGTTTAAACAAAGCTGGCAAAGAACCCGACACCCTCTCTTCAAAGTAAGGAACATGGCCCAGCATGGGCAGCGAGCTGATCCGTGTTCTCTTTAAGGTTGTGGAGGACCTCAGCTTGAACTGGTGAGTTCTGAAGAGCCCCACTGTGGCCGTTTACAGTGCATCCACAGCGTTTCACTTTTTCCACATTATGTTATGTTACAAGTCTTATTCACATCACTTTTTACCTTTTCACTTCCAAAATTATTAAATTAATAATTTTCCTCAAAATGATACAAACAATACCCAATAATGACAACGTGAAGAAGTTTATTTGATTACATGTACATAAGTATTCTCAGCCTTTGCTCAATACTTTGTTGAAGCACCTTTGGCACCAATTACAGCCTCAAGTATTTTTGAGTATGAAGCTACAAGCTTGGCACACCTGTTTTTGGGCAGTTTCTCCCATTCTTTCTTGCAGTACCTCTTAAGCTCCATCAGGTTAGATGGGGAGCGTTGGTGCACAGCTATTTTCAGATCTCTACAGAGATGTTCAATGGCATTCAAGTCTAGGTTATGGCTGGGTCACTCAAGGATATTCACACAGTTGTCCCGTAGCTACTCCATTGTTACCTTGGTGTGCTTGGTGTTACCTTGGTGTGCTTCCAACAGTCGTTGACCTGTTGGAAGATGAACCTTCACCCCAATCTGAAGTCCAGAGCGCTCTGGAGCAGGGTTTCATCAAGAAAGCTTCTGTACATTGCTGCATTCATCTTTCTCTCTATCCTGACTAGTCTTCCAGTCAGGTGCGTCATGCACTCATTATTTTTGAGGGGGCATGAGTGTGTGTGTGTGGGGGGGGTTGTCATGTGACACACAGCTGCCACATAGCAGGGGTTTGCGGGGCCCTGGTGCAGGTTGGACCAGTGGGCTCTGTTCATTCTTACTATGTACAGTGCTCAGCGTAAATGAGTACACCCCCTTTGAAAAGTAAAATTTTAAACAATCTCGATGAACACAAAAACATTTTCCAAAATGTTGACAAGACTAAGTTTTATATAACATCTGTTTAACTTATAACATGAAAGTAAGGCTAATAATATAACTTAGAGAACAACATTTTCAGTTTTACTCAAATTAGGGTGATGCAAAAATGAGTAGACCCCACTGAAAGTCTCTGGAGCAAAGCTAAATTTTAGACTACAAATGTCTAATTTAACCAGAATTTGACCACAGGTGAGTCTAATTATTCATTACACAGGTGACAGTTGACTATAAAAGGGTGTTACTTAAAGAAAACCCCTTCCCATTTCATGCTGTCAGCAATGGCACCACATTGAAGAGAAATGTCACAAGACCTGAGAAAGAAAATAATTTCTTTACACAAGAAAGGTGAAGGCTACAAGAAGATCAGCAAAGCTTTACTTACCAGTCAGAATACTGTAGCAAAAGTGGTACAAACATTTAAAAAAGATGGAACTGCAACCATCTCACAGAGACGTCCAGGTCAACCACAGAAGTTAACACCTCGACAGGAGCGTCTTCTGATGAGAAGGGTTGAAGAAAATTGACATGCAAGTTCACTGCAGTTATCTAAAGAAGTATAAAACCAAACTGGGGTGACCATTTCCCGTGACACAATACGGCGTACACTGCAGAGGAATGGCATACATGGGTGCCGTGCACGAAAGAAGCCTCTCCTAAAGCCCAGGCACAAAAAAGCCTGCCTAGAGTTTGCCAGGGCCCATGCTGACAAAGATTACTGGGACTCTATACTCTGGAGTGATGAGACCAAGATAAATGTTTTTGGAACTGATGGCTTCAAAACTGTATGGCGTCGCAAAGGTGAGGAATACAAAGAAAAATGCATGGTGCCTACAGTGAAACATGGTGGTGGCAGTGTCCTTATGTGGGGCTGCATGAGTGCTGCTGGTGTCAGGGAGCTGCATTTCATTGATGGCTTCATGAATTCACAAATGTACTGCTCTATACTGAAAGAGAAGATGCTACCATCACTCCGTGCCCTTGGTCGTCATGCACTTTTCCAACATGACAATGATCCTAAACACACATCTAAGGCCACTGTTGGATTTCTGAAGAAGAACAGGGTGAAAGTGATTCAGTGGCCAAGTATGTCTCCTGATCTGAACCCAATCAAACACCTATGGGGAATTCTGAAGAGACAAGTTGAGCAAAATCTCTAAAAGAGGTCATTCTTGAAGAATGGTAAAAGATAGATCTGGCAAAATGTCGCCAACTTGTTCATTCCATGCCTAGAAGACTTGGTGCTGTTCGTTCTTACTATGTACAGTGCTCAGCGTAAATGAGTACACCCCTTTGAAAAGTAACATTTTAAACAATATCTCAATGAACACAAAAACATTTTCCAAAATGTTGACAAGACAGACAGATAGAGACAGACAGACAGACAGATAAATAGACACAGACAAACAGACTGATAGAGACAGACAGACAGACAGATAGACAGATAGATAGACACAGACAAACAGACAGAGACAGACAGACAGACAGAATGAGCCACTGTTCCTGTGGCTCAGTGGTTAGAGCATTGCGTTAGCAGCGCAAAGGTTGTGGGTTCGATTCCCAGGGAACACACATACTGACAATACAAATGTATAGCCTGAATGCACTTGTAAGTTGCTTTGGATAAAAGCGTCTGCTAAATGCATAAATGTAAATGTAGTGTCCTGCACCCAATAGCAAAACATATCAAAAATTCAACCCCTTCTCATCAATCTGCGTATAAATAACACAACTTTACACTTTCCAAGTGTGTAGAATGTATACGCCAAAGTCCTATTTTGCTAGCCTATGATACGCCAATCCTTCCCATTGAATCCTGTGGAGAGCAGATGCGTACAAACACCACTCAGCATCTTCAGCGGCAGTGACGTCACCAGCGAGGCTCCGTTCCCCCGGGTCATAATTAGATCTGGTGTGATTAGACAGACATACATACAGATAGATAGGCACAGACAAACATACAGAGACAGACAAACAAACAGATAGACAGAGACAGACAGTCAGACAGACAGACAGATAGATAGACACAGACAAACAGACAGACAGACAGAGACAGAC
Organism: Oxygymnocypris stewartii; assembly: GCA_003573665.1. Classification (NCBI taxonomy): domain Eukaryota; kingdom Metazoa; phylum Chordata; class Actinopteri; order Cypriniformes; family Cyprinidae; genus Oxygymnocypris; species Oxygymnocypris stewartii. The sequence goes on along the minus strand of QVTF01003943.1, from coordinate 707,549 downwards.
AGAGAGAGACAGACAGTCAGACAGACAGACAGATAGATAGACACAGACAGACAGACAGATAGATAGACAGACAGACAGACAGGCTGACAAACACAGACAGACAAACTCACACAGACAGACTGACAAACACACACACACACACACACACACACACACACACAGACAGACAGAGACACACACACACACACACACACAGACAGACAGACTGACAAACACAGACAGAAATACAGACACACACACACACGCACACACACACAGACAGACAAACACAGACAGACAAACACAGACAGACAGACACACACACACACATCTTACTGCTTTGTCCAGCTGTCTTGCACCAGCAAGAGTAGCTCACATAAAATCTCTGAAAATTCAATTCAGCCGGTGATTTGTTAAGTAGTGGTCGTGTTTCTGCTCTGCTCACCGTGGCAAATTAATCAAAAACCTGACATTGTGTTCTTCTGGAGATCGATGGGAAGATTCCTGAAGGTCTGGAAAATTGTGGCTCTGGTAGGTTTACACTCGTCTTCACAGATCTTTTACTGTTAATTTGTGTTTTCTTCTCAACATTTTTATTGTGCAAAATTGTCTAATGGTCATGCTTTACCACATTTTCCTGTAATTTTGGACTTTTCGGTGTCAGTTGAATTTTTTTTTGTTTGCCCATTTTCACCTGTAGTAGAAATCTTCCTAATAATCAAGCATGTGTGAATTTAAAGAGTTTGACCATTTAAATCTCACCATCACTCATCAGCAATTACACACCACCTTCAAATGATTATTCACCGTAATTATTAAGATGCTTGTAGTTTGGAACTTGAAATGTGTTTGGGGGGAAAAATATGATCCACTTGCCTAATAATTACACACTATATTGAGTATATTGCAGCAACATGCTAATATACTCTTCTGAATTCAGCCTTCCTTTCCTCGTTAAAAACCAGCGTTTTTGAAATTCAGATTACATTCTCACAAATTATTATTAAGTGATTTCTTCTAAAAGGCTAAACTATTCAAACTCAATCGAAGGTCAAATAAATTCCACATTCCAGTTTTTTATTCATATGGCGAATATGTAAAAACCACTGTGAACCGGTGATTCTTAACAAGAGCGTATTTAATGTTTATAATCACAAACATGTTGCACAAAGCTCAGCGTACTTAAAGAACGAGCGGTTCAGTTATGAATGACAGAAGAGCACACATAGGTTCATAAGTGGTTACATCAACAAGTCAAAGGTTATGACAGATTCACAATTCCTGGTTTTATTCAGTGCAGTAGTTCTGGGTCACATTATGCCTCTTGCTAACTAAGTCTTCACTGTGTTTTACTTAAACAGGCGCACAAGACTGAGGTGTTTTTCGGTCAAAAATGGTCACATGTAAATATATCAACACTCACAGTTACAGATGTATCAGTGTAATGCCTCTATGGTGGGACTGATGCAATGCAAACAATCAAAAGCTGCTTCAGAAAGAACCAGTCAGTCCTTTTAGAAGCAACTGAACGAAGCCCTTAAACAGATTTAACATTCACATTAACAACTGAAAGAAGCTGCACTCAACTCAAGAGTTCAACATATCATTCAAATCAATTCATATTTTTCATAAAATAAAACAAAACATGTAAGAGCACTTTGGACGGAATCAGAGGTTGCACAATTCACAAAACATCGAGCCACAGTCTCACATTACATCTCAAAAGTTGTCCTGAGCTTCAGAAAAAAGAAAAAATGTTCATCGCAATTCAATTAAAATTTGAAAGTCTCAAGCTATGAAAATTATTAGGGAAAAAAAACTACAGTATATATTTATTATAAATGAGTTCACACATCAAACGGTTAAATAATCAAACAAAGCAATATGCAGCCCTGCCATATTAAATCAAATATGCAGCGTTTCATCACACGAGGGTTCAAATGAAAAAGCTATGGTTTTAATATTTTCCAGCACGCTTCTCACGCTCCTGCATTCAGAGAGAAGGCACTTTCTGCAGTCTTCAGGCGGAGACGGTTTATCTGGAGCTGTAGCCTGGTGAATACAAGCGTAGTCTTGGGCTTGCGTTCGTGACTGGAGACATGCTGTTGTTGAAGGGGCTTTCAGTCAGCTTCGCTACACCTGCAGAAACAGCAGCGTTTACAAATGAGTGCTCAATCCAGAATCCACAGGAAGATACTATGCTGTACAACATCTACAGCTGAGGACACTTAAGAGCTCACGGCAACCAGCTTCAGCAGATCTTTGAGTTTCCTCAACTTTTGATTTTTTACAACGTACCATTCCTAAACACCAGAAGAAATAATAATAATAATAATGTGAGCATGTGGAGGAGTCTGTCTGATCAGTTTTCTCTCTGTGCGTACGACTCTCCATAAGAAGTCTGCACTTGTCCCCCAATGCCCCTGATCATTTCAGACTGATGAAAAACCGCTTGAGCAGCACATTTCACTAATTCAGTGCTGATCTAGTGGACAGAAAACCCACAGATGGGTGAGTACAGTGAAGTTTGTCTGCACAATAAACAATCTGTTTCTGGTGGTAATCAAGACGTGGGAAAATATACTCATTTAGTTTATTATGCAAACAATCATATATGTGACCCTGGACCACAAAACCACTCAGAAGGAATCTACATAGATTTATACATAAACTCAAAGCTGAATAAATAATCTTTCCATTGATGTGTGGTTTGTTATGATCGGACAATATTTGAAAATCTGGAATCAGAGGGAGCAAAAAAATCAAAATATTGAGAAAATCCTCTTTAAAGCGGTTCAAATTAAGTTCTTAGCAATGCATATTACTAATCAAAAATTAAGTTTTGATATATTTACGGTAGGAAATTTACTAAATATCTTTATGGAGCATAATCTTAATATCCTAATGATTTTTGGCTTAAAATAAAATGTATAATTTTGACACATGCAATGTATTTTTGCTATTGCTACAAATATCCTCCAGCGAATTTAGACTGCGTTTGTGCTCCAGGGTTAGAAATATTAACTATTTCTTTAACTGAAATAATAAACATTCGTTAGTGTCCTTTATTGCATAAAGAACTGCAAACACATTTTGCATAGCAAAAATAAAAGTCAATGTTCAGTTGAGTCGTTTCAGTGACTCAGATTATGTTTGGTTATGTTCTTGCATGAGTATTTTCCAGATGCATGTACCTGCAGGAGGCGGAGTTTTCTGGATGAACGCAGGATGATTGACAGCATCTCTCGGAGAAAACAGCGCATGGCACACTACAGAAACATAGCAACATACATGATATTAAAATAGGAACAATCAGTGTTCGAAAACCCATTCTTCATGATATTGAAACGTGTTAGGCAGGATTGGGAAGCATTTACCGATGATGACGACCGCGGTGGCAGCCAAGAGAGAGAATAAAGTGAAGAACATCACTTGATAGGAGTCAATGAACTGCTGAAGGATACTGGGCCCGTCCACTCCATCTACTATATGTGCTACGAGAAAAGTGAAAATTATAAGAAAAAATATTAAAAGGCTCATGACATGGATTATTTTTATGGCACAGTATAAGTGAACATTAAAATAACAAAAAAATCCATGTCATGACTCCTTTAAAAAAACAATCATATGTGACCCTGGACCATAAAACCAGTCTTAAGTGTCAATTTTGTGAAATTGAGATTTATGCATCATCTGAAAGCTGAATAAATGATATTTCCATTGATGTATGGTTTGTTATGATCGGACAATATTTGAAAATCTGGAATCTGAGGGTGCAAAAAATTCTAAATATTGAGAAAATCATCTTTAAAGTTGTTCAAATGAAGTTCTTAGCAATGCATATTCAAAATAAAAAATTAAGTTGATACATTTACGGTAGGAAATTTCATGGAACATGATCTTAATATCCTAATGATTTTTGACATAAAAGAAAAATGTATAATTTTGACCCATAAAATGTATTTTTGGCTATTGCTACAAATATCTCCCAGCGACTTAAGACTGGGTTTGTGCTAAAGGGTCACATATAATCATGATCAGGACGCCATTAAAAATAAACCATCCCACGCTGGAATCCTTCTTAACTCTCACTATGCTGTCAGACAGATGCTGAATAACAAACCTTGCACAGAGCTGCTGCTGGCTGCGAGATGCATGACAGACACCGGGATGAGCAGCACCTGAGCACTGGACGCGCTGCTCACAGACACCGACGCCATCAGAGAGCCCTGCGGCCGCACCACACGGACCACGTACCTGACGAAGCTGAGAGAAACCTCCTTCTCCTCGATCACCACCGCAGGAGAGCTGCTCGTCACCTGAACACCAGACACAGTGTCACACACACACACACACACACAGCTGCTGACCACAGTAACACTTGCTTCAGCTGGGCCATATGGCCAAACAATCATACATTAGCAGACACTTTTATCCAATGCAACTTACAAATGAGGACAATGGAAGCAATCAAAATCAACAAAAGATCAATAATATGCAAGAGCTATATCGAGTCTCAGCTTAACGCAATACATATAGCAAGGTTTTTTTTTCTTTGAAGAAACATGCATTGGTAATATTTTGCTCGATGCGCCCTCTTGTGGTCTCAGGAGAAAAGCCAAAACCTGTTTTCCCCCCTTACAGAAATTATGCCTTTCAAATTCGAATATTGATAATATTTCAGTACAAAATGTGAATATAGTTTTTCAGCCAAATTGACAGCCCTTCTTCACACTGGATCTCACAGCGCTGCTTAGTGAGTAATCACATCTGCTCTGGTGAGCTCACGACACGCCGCTGTTTGAACGCTGATCCGTCTGCGTGATGCGCTTCTAATGAGTCGCGCTGTCTCCTTCCACTTTTGACGCATAAAAAGTATATTAGGGAGGAACCGATACCACTTTTTCCAGTACTCGGCCGATACAGATACTTTTGGTACTTGCCGATACAGAGTACCGATTAGGGATGCATCGATCTGATACTTTTCTCATTTTCTGCGGATCGGGTATCGGTCAGACAAGACCCATCTAAATCCGATGTGGTGCGTATACTATTCTGTGTTGTTGTTAAGCCCCAGGAAAGCCACAAAACATCATAAAGTGTTCGTGCACTATATTTCAAGTGTTCTGCAGCTGTTCCATAGTTTAATCTGAGGAACAAATGAATATTTAAGTCGTTAAATTCAAGTTCACATAAACTTCTCTCCGCTGCGGCTGTCTGTCTTCCTCCATTCAGCATTCAAACTGCGCATTGCGTTCAGTTACTACAGTCAAACTCTCTTCAAGAGCGCAAAGTAACTGAGGTTTAAAACTGTTAAAAGGCTCAATAAACTAACGTACAGATTTAATGCACTACTTATCAATATCTCCTCCCCCTGTACTTGTCTTCTCTATGCGGACTCGGAGGGCTGCTGTGACTGTTGTTTCAAGCGCATCATTCTGTGCACGGGATGCGCTTTGTGCCACTCTGTATCAAAGCTTTTCGTTTTATAATACTTGTACGCAATGAAAGATAATAATCTTTATTGTTCTGTCCTATCTATCATATGTTGCTACCTTATTACTGTGCTATACATTTAAAATAAAATTTAAATTGTATAGTATATATTTATATGTAAATGTATTTGCTTGTTTTTTTCATGAATGTATTTTAAAATACAAAGAGCAATGTGTGACAATTGACCAGATTTATTCGTACACATTTAATTGTATTTGTAAATAATGTTTCTCTAGGTTTTATCAAATTATTGTGCATCCGTGATTTTTAATCACGTGATCCGTGATTTTTAATTTTTTGTAAATGTTGCTGCTGAATTATCCGCTAAACTAGTTTGTAAGTGTTTGTCAAATATTTTAATTTGTTATTTTATATATATATACACACACACACACACACACACACACACACACACACACACACACACACACACACACACACACACACACACACACACACACAGTAAAAAAAACTATAGTTAAAAAAAACTACTTTTATAGTTAAAGGCTGTTAAGAATATGACTGAATAATAAGGTAAGGCTATTAAATAGCAGTCCCAAACTCATTTTTAAGTTGGTTAGAGCCACCACATTCATTTAAACATATAGCCTACAAAATGACACAAAGTGAAAATAACATGATATTTTTAGGTTATGAAAACAGCCAAGGTGACGGTTAATGAAATGTGGAAACTGCTCCTGAATAGAATGAATATCATACCTTCATGCAAAAGCACGTACTATAGAAGAGTGCATGCTAACGGCGCTACAAGCACAGTATAACATCTGAGGATGGTTAATTTTTTTCTGAGTTGAGAGACCTTTTATTTCAGAACGGTCTCGCGACCCACTTTTGTGCTGCATACCCAGCACTTTTGACCCACCAGTTGAGAAACACTGTAATAGATTGTGTTTAACACACAGAAGAGTGACGATCAGGTCAACACGAGAAATTCTACATAAAAAAAAAAAAAAAAAAAAAAAAAAAACTGCGCTGTATCGGATTGGCCGACCCTCAGAATTTTCAGTATCGAAAATTCTGAAAAAATGGTATCGTTGCATCCCTAGTACCGATATTTTGTATCCGTAAATTATTTTCAATATTGGGTACAGAAAGCAAACTAATATGTATACTGTTAATTGGTTAACTTCATTTATCAAATAGATAAATCCTTCATTTATTTCCACACTTAATTATGCCCATTAAAAAGTATTTTACAAGTTTTAGTTACTTTCACTGGTGTTATTTGCTCTACGGTACATCATCCTTAATTTAATAGCATTATAGCGGCTCAGTACTATAATCACACGTTTAGCTTTAATAATGTATGGAACCAATCATTAGAAATCTTTCAGAAATATAAGTAGCATTTTTCAAGCAAAACGCACGCACGCATTTGTACTAGTACAGACTGAGAGCGACAAGTACAGTACAGCCTTACACTGCCCGATAGTTTCACTTTCGCCATTAAGTCGTGTATGCTTAAGGTTTAAAATAAATGTTGTTTATCGTGAATGCCCCTATAAATGTTGTTTTATATTTACGATTTAATTTTAATCCAAATAATGTGTGTGCTAAGTAGTGTTGTCAAAAGACCCGGTACTTCGGTACCAAGTCGGTACTAAAAAAATGAAAACGTCACGGTACCAGGTCTTTTAAAGTACCGGTGGTACCGAGGACCCGGTCAACCCGGTTCTTGATGCGTAGGACCGAATGACTTCCGCGATGCAGATAATGTGGACGGAATCTCGGAACCTAGTTTAAAAACGGAATGTACAGTTTAACACGGAATGTCATGAAATGTGTCCCGGTTTGGACGAATCAATCAAAAGTAGGTCATTACACTTCAATCAAATCGCGATATGGACCAGTATCTGTAAATATTAAGCCGCAAAAGTCAATTCAAATATGAATCGTATGTTCTGCGAGTCTCTGTGTGAATGAATGGCAGAGACACGCGGTTTTGTTTACTAACGTTACATGCATATGATTTCATCATCTGCCATCTCAATGAGGACATAAATTCATAAACAACATCTCCAGAACTGCTCTGAGAGTCGCTTCACTTGAGTAAAACCAGCGTCATATCATATACACAGAAATATAAAGGTATTCACGGCAACCCGTTAAAATAAAAGTCCGGTTTAGACATCGTGCCAGAAATATATTAGGCTATTATTTAGTAGAATGTATTTGATAATGCTACTACTGTTTAAAAAATTTATTTAAAAAAAATTATAATAAATAATCACTCAATATTTCTTCCATATTTAAATTGTATTCATAAATCCCCTTTATTTACCAAAAAATAAGTGACAAATTAAGACTAATTCAATTTGGGTAAAACTTGTCTGTGGTTTTCCATACTTTTATTACTTGTGGAAAAACTTGACATGGATTTTTGTAGATTTTTGTTTGACTTTATTAATAAAAACAGTATGTTTTTTTAATTAGCATGTTGTGTGTTGCTTTGGTCCTGAGAACCGTGGATTTTCACTGGTATCGGTACCGATATTTTGGTACCGTGACAACACTAGTGCTAAGTGAGCGAATATCACGCAATAGAAGTGCGCTTTCTCTCTCTACCGTTAAGTAACTTGTGCATTGTTTTAATTACTTGTTTTTGACATATACGTCCGAACCACAGTGACGTCTGTGAGAACGTGATATTCATTCGACGAGTCGCCGTGCGCTCAATCCACTCAGCCTGCTTTGCTCGTGCACATCAGCTTACAGGCATTCAGTTAATACTGAATGCTTCACATTATATTCATTGCATACATATACTTCGTAGACATCCTTAATCTCTAATAACTCCATTCTGCTGTCTGTTGTTGTGTCAGTGTTTTTTTGTCTGAATACAGCACTTATCACATGTGTGGTATCAGCGTTTGGTATTTTAACGAGTACAGCTTAGTATCGGCGCATCCCTAAATGACATCCAACATTTATCGAACTTTTCATATAGTTTTAATCGAGGAAAAGTTATATTGTGATAATTATTTTTTTTGATTTATCGCCCAGCTCTTTCATTTTACAGACAGAGACAAGGATGCAAAGGTTACGTCTAGCTGCTGAAGAGCGGCTGGCGGCCCGTAGATGGTCAGCTCCGCAGACGTGTGCTGATTGCTCAGGATGATGTCCGTCTGATCGGCATAGATCCCTGGACTGACAGGTAGCCGGGCGCTGATCTGCTCTCCGCTGAAGACAGATCCCTGCACGCCGGCCCTCACCTCCACGTCCGTCATAGACCGGCTCAACACCTTCACTTGCTGGTCGCTCATGGGCTTAAAGCTCAGCGTGCAGCTGTAGAAACCTGACGGTCAGAGGAGACAGGGTTACACCTGTCATTGTGAAGTCAGATTGAAGTGTAAGGTTCATGTGAGAGACCTGTGCTGGCGTCGAATGCCGTGTGAGTGTGGTAGACGTCATGAGCGGAGAAATCCACGGCGCTGCTGGTGAAGCGGAGCTGACAGCTGACGGAGGACTCTGGGTGGAGCGGAGCGATGCTCTCGGACTGAGACGACGAGCAGCTTCCTGTGGACAGAGTGCTATCATGCTGTACTATGATTTAAAGAAATGGACCACAGCACCTGTTTATGAGACTTTTACATTCGTTTGTCTTCATTTTGCAAAACAATGCAAAACTTAACCTTTAAGTCCATCTGAGATTTTTCTTTTAAATGCACTTTTTTTTATCATGTTCCTATTTAGGTTACGTAATTTCACTTTAATTGCAATGAAAAGGTTATTAGTTATGCAATGCCTTATTTTCAAAAATTCCAAATGTTATTTTCCAACAATATTATTACATATTTTACAAGGTGGCTAATTCGTACGACCTTACTCATATGATTTCTCTAAACCCCAGTGACGGGTAGGTTTAGGGGAGGGGTTAGGTGTAGGTCATTCGTTCAATTTCATACGATTTAGCAAAACTCGTATGAATTTGTACAAGGTCATACGAATTAGACACCTCATAAGATATGTACGAATTGCTATGAAATCAGGCTGTTATTTTCATAAGAGCCTGATAAAAATCAGAGTTTCTGCAGATATTTAACCTCAAATTTAAGAGTTTAAGACCTAATGAATACCACGTGAGCAGGGTAGGGCAATGACTATAGTAACATATTAAACTGTAAAAAGCATGATTTACAGTCCAGATAAAAAGTTTTCACAAAAACAAAAAAGTTTTATAAAATGATACACTTAACATTTCAGCCTTTCAACCAGTTGTAAGATAATGTATGTTGAAATGTATTAATTAAAAAAAAGTGTATCATTGCATATAGATACATTTTACTGTTTAGATTTTTATAATGCATTATCTTCTGATCGATCTGTGTTTGCAGCATAAAAACATGGGTTGATTTTCGCATTGATCTGAACGAGAACAACAGGCTTATTGAAATATAATTCCCCGCCAGCAGTTGGGGACACAGGTCTTTCATGTTTATTTAATAAAATTAGGCCTGCACGATAAATGGAAGTGAAATCGCGATTAGACCGAATCTGCAATTGTCACGGTTCTTCATCCGAAGGCCAGAGAAACTCAAAATACACCCCGCAGAAGAAATCCAGAAAATGCCGATAAATAAACAGAAGATTTAACTGCCTTCATTAATTCAACGTGACTAATAAACACAAGACTACAGCAATATATGGTGTATCTGAGTTTGTCTTATTATAATTTATCTATCTATAATGCAATGCTAATCGACATAGCCTTTATCACTGCTTATAATACTATGAAATATGTTGCGTGTCTTATTCTGTGTAAGAAGCATCATCATCTCACATGATGTTATGAAGTGAGTTTGGCGTAAAAACATGTTATTAAATGTGGTATTTTCACATGCTTTCAGATAGAGCAGCATTTACTACACAGAGCCGTAGTTCACTGAGAAGCTATGCAAACGATTTCATAAACGTACGATTGTATCGTCTGTAGTGGTGGGCCGTTATCGGCGTTAACGTGCTGTGTTAATGCGAGACTCTTATCGGGCGATAAAAAAAACATCACCGTTAATCTATTCTCAAAGTTGGGTTGGGAGCTGGGTCTATACTACGCAAGCTATGATGACTTTCACCCTGATATTTTAGCGCGGATGTATACCTAGCCGAATTGCACTGTAGGGGGCGAGAACGAGTCTTCGAACTAGAGGCTCGCAGTCCGTGATGGACAGATTGTTAACGGCTGGTCTATGTGGTAATACAATCGGGCAGGACATCCAAACGCTCACCTATCATTCATCAACCTCAAATATGGCTTTTCATCTGAAAGATGTATGTAGTAGCAACTTTACATGGCCGCTCAATATGATGTTAACCTAGAGAAACGTGCGCTATTGAAGTGTTTGTGTGGAAGCGCGTTTGCTGCAGGACAGGCTCCGGTGCGCTCACTTGCTCTTAAAATCTCCGTCATTTTTGGTCATACAGATAAAAGTAGCCTAATACATCTTTCGAATCTGTAAAGACTCTACGTTTATTTGTGTGCACTCAGAATAACAACGAAACGTTGCGCTTTTAAGCAAACAGGATGCGCTTTAGGTCTCATGTGAACTTGAGCTAGAAACTCCATCTTTGAAAAATATATCTATAGAGAGTGAAATGTCTAAAAAATAAAAATAGAAGACGTGTGTGTTAGCATGGATGATTTACATGAAATTTTATCTGTGCAACACTGTGCATAAGATGGCTTTCAGTTCAATATAATAACAAAAAACAACATTTTGGGTTTTTATTCAACTAATAAGGTGGGCATGCTGTGATCTGTACTATATTTTTACTGTAATTGACAGTTATCAAAAAAAACAAAAAAACAACACCAACACGGGACTGGGAGGGAATGGGAGTCATTCTTCCGGGAGTGGAACGGGATTTTCCTCCAGTTTTTTCGTGGGATTGGGACGGGACGAGATTAAAGTTTGTGATGCATTTTGGAAACAGGAGATGAGCCCCTGGTCTAATGCGCCACCTGGCTTGAGAAACCCGTTCTCAAAGACTTACTTTTAGTCATTATTTGGGTAGCACACATATTCTGAATGCCTTCGGCAGAATTCAAATGAGCCATTTTAATCTAGATTAATTCCAAAATTAATCTAGATTAAAAAAATTAATCTATGCCCACCACTAATCGTCTGTGAGATTTTTGCATGGCTTGTCTGTAAACTACGGCACTGTGTAGTAAACGCCGCTCCATCTGAGAGCATGTGATGGAGATTTACTACTAAATCACAGAACCGGCTTTACTGACAAGATGCACGTAATAATCGCATTCGATTAATCGTGCAGCTTTATAGGAAATCATAGCCTTTTTAACACATAAGCTATATCACAAGTCTGGTCTTTCCATCTCAAAATGTAAGACCTCTTCAAATCATAATTTCAAAATTTTACTTTCTTGAAGAATATGTGACCCTGGACCACAAAACCAGTCTTAAGTGTCCATTTTTCGATATTGAGATTTATACAACATCCGAAAGCTGAATAAATATGCTTTCTATTGATGTATGGTTTGTTATGATAGGACAATATTTGAAAATCTGGAATCGGAGTCGTGCAAAAAAATCTAAATATTGAGAAATTCATCTTTAAAGTTGTTCAAATTAAGTTCTAAGCAACGCATATTAATAATCAAAAATTAAGTTTTGATATATCTACGATAGGAGATTTACAAAACATGATCTTTACTTAATATCCTAATGATTTTGGCTTAAAAGAAAAAATTATAATTATGACCCATACAATGTATTGTTGGCTATTACTACAAATATCCCCCAGCGACTTAAGACTGCTTTTGTGCTCCAGCGTCACATTTAAGACTTTTTATGGCCTTAAATTTGATACAATTCAATTTAAAGACTTTTTAAGGACCCGCGGGAACCCTGAAAATGCTCATTTAAAAGAAAAATCTCAGACGACTTGCTTTCGTGATTCTTAAGAATCAAACCCATTACAGTTTTTTCTGGATTTCAATGTAATGGTTCAAAAACACTGAACAGTTGTTATAATTCAAGCGTGACTCTCTCGAATGCAATTCCAGCAGTGTTTTGTACCGATGAGGTTGCTTCCCGTGTCCCTGGTGGACATCAAGACTTTAGTGTCTCTGTCCTTCTTCACTGCGGGAACCACGACAGACGTCCGAGACACACCTTCAATAAGCACCTACACAAAATACAGCATTACAACACAAACACAATAATCTTTACATGCATCGCACTTTTGGACCACAGAACCTTCATGTGATTAACGTCACCTCTCTGTAAGTGCGGAGTTGACCGGCTATCTCATAGTACACCGTGACTGTGCCCTTGTCTCTGGCTACAGCAGCTCCAGTCCTGTGATCGATCTCCAGCAGAGCGCCGGACGATGAGCTCCACACACCTGGCGCACCTGCACAGGAACAATGACCGGAATGCTCACAGAAAGCCAGGCTATCGATATTTGCATGTGTCCGTGTTTGCTCGTACCCTCCTGATTAACAAACTGTGCAGAAAAACACACAACGTCTCCCACGGTCAGCCGCTGGGCTTCAGCCGGGTGAATGACATGTTGGACCGGTATTGCGAGGAAATCTGCGAGTCCGGTCTGCTCCGAGTCCCAAACCCCCAACAGAGTCAGACCCACATTCACCGTCCGCACCGTCAGCGTGCCGTTACTCGAACCCTTACCGACCTGCACCAAATCATCCCTGCACACATGAGACAGATCATGAATACGCACCGATCAAAGCAAAGAGAGAGAGAGAGAAAAAGAAGCACATGCACTGATTTTTCCCAATTATTATAACATTTTAATTATCTGCAATTACCATTAAGAAAAGTATTACTTAATTTAAATAAAATAGAGCTGGCTATATATAAAAGACAGCCTAGACTTTGCAAAATGTCAGATTTCGAGTTACAGGGGGGTTAAACAGTTTGGGTTAACCTGGAGACAACAGCCAAAAATGTATATTTCACAATGGAAATAAAACCTATGCTATGTATACATTATATACATTCTAATATTAAAATTGTTACATTTAAATAAATGTATTATTTTATGATTAGTCAATTCATCTTTAAGTTAACCAACCAATAATTAATAACCGGGAAGTTTTATCAGAATTAAATTAATTAGTCCCACTAAGTTTATCCGGAGTCAAATGCACTGAAAGTGGGACGAAACAGCGCGATGTTATAGAGCTAATCTCACAAGTGCAGCGCCCGAATCTCGCCCTACGAGTGGCGCGAACTAATCTCACAAGTGCGGCGCCCACAGCGTCCTCAGCAGCTCAGACGATGGGAGAAAATGAAGACTCTTATGTTCAGTCGTACATCCAAACACAGAGACATTGTTGACGTTACAGCTGCGGAGGAAACGAAGGACAGCGTAACCGCTGAGGAAGGAAACTATAGCAATGCAAGGCTGTCAATCAACCCCCGTGGCCCCGCCCTCCGCAATATGACATCACACTGCGGTGAGAATCAACACGGCAGGCCTAGTGAGACTGACTTGGTTTAAAGGGGGTGGAATTTTATCATTGTAGGGTGGATGTGTTCACACCTTTATGTCCAAACACCATGTAAAAGTGGATTTTGCATAATAAGTGTCCAGGTTTTGTGGTGTAGTTTTGGTTTGCAGTGCATGAACTATGTAAGTGTTACATTCAAAGGATCAACTGTCATGCAGATGGCTCTGATTCGGTCACCTGTTGGTGGAGAAGCTGAGCACGGAGTTGTGGCTGTGTAAGGTTTCTCCTGTGCTGTCGTGGAAGTGAACGGTGAAGGTCAGAACGGCTCCCAGCGGGATGGCGGACACGGTCTCTCTGTTAGACGTGTACACGACTGGACTGGTGCTTAGACGCAGGTACGAGACGGTCACCACCTGACAACAAACACCAGCACTGAATCATGCATTCACAGTTGAGAGCATTATAACATTACACAGATCAGCAAGGGATAATGTACAGTCATTAAATCACAAAACTCATGAATATGTACTGCAGGCATCACCCTGAAGAAATCCCACTGCATGACGAAATAAATAAAAAATTGTGCCGTCACACGATTAATCGCATCCAAGATAAAAGTGTGTTTACATAATATATGTAAGTGCACTGTGTATGTATCAATACACACATACAGTATGCATAATACATGTAATACAACATATAAACATAACATTTATCTTAAATATATACATGCATGTGATATTTATATATACACATTATACACACCTTATGCAAACAAAAACGTATTTTGGAAGTGATTAATGGACTAATAAACGCCATCTATTTCACTGACAAGCTATAAGCAATAAACTATGAGTATGGAAGAAAAATGACACATTAATGAAAAATTAATGCATTGTATTTTCAGGGCATGCATTTTTTTTTAAATTGCAAATTTGTAAAGTGAAATAAAATGGACCGAAGATTACCTGTCGTATATTAAACATCGTATTTTCATTTTTATTCGTAAGTGAATTATGGGTAGGTAAATATGAATGACTGAATTTTTTATTATGAATGGAAATATTCACAGCTTAAATAAACAACTATGTTAAATTTCAGCCCCTGAAAATGCAAGCCCTGAAATGCAGACACTGTTAAGACAATGCATTATTTTCTGTCAAATGCAGATATTTGTCAGTATTTTTCTTCCATATATAAGCTAATTGTTAGTTTTTTAATCTTAATTGTAGATTAAACTGTAATATTATTATAATAAGAATGTATGCATTGTTACTAATCTTCACCTTCACAGCGACGATGATGGTTTGATTGACGCCGAATGTTTCCTGTGAGCTGATCTGCAGCGATGCGGTTCCTGTCAGAGATCCAGACGTCAGGTGACCTTTATCATCCACCTGAACCAGAGCAGCTCGGTCCGCACAGTCCAGCACACGGTAGGACAGTGAGCCCAGGCCCTCTCTATAGGACACAACACATTACACCGCTATAATTGTGTGATCGACCGACATTGATTTTTTACAACCGATACCAATTATTGGCATGTTTATGTACCCGATAACCGATATGCAGAACCGATATTTATTTACTGTTATAAAGTAAATAACAGAGTGAAGTAAGTCCATTCTTCACTTTGGTTTTTATTCCTTTCAATCATCTTAACAACAACAAAAAACTGTTGAAAATTAACATTTTCATGTAAAATTTAATCTTCAAATTACAACAATAAAAACCTTTTATTTATAAAAAGCATCATCAGCAACACTGATATTAACAATAAGCAAAATAATGTCTAATGTTTTCAAATGGAGAAAATAAAGGACAAAAGTCATATTAACTTAATTTTAAACTACGGTTTTAGGTTTATAATCTGTTTAATAGACTAAAGAGTGAATAATAATTCACTGGATAAAGTTCTCTGGAATATTGAAATAAGCTATAACAAACAAAACATCCTATTTTATTGCATTTCTTGACTGGCACGTTTTATCAGAATTATTAAAATCTAGATTATGAAATAACTGCTGAGAGCGCGGTTTATCTATTTACACAGAACTATACTCAAACTGCGATCGCTTGCGGAGATAATTAATTTCGATAGAGATGTATTTATTTAGATGTTTATTGGGGAAATAATGGTTCTATAGTAAATGTTAATATAATTCAGCGTGTTTCAAACGAGCGAATCTTGTATAAAGTTACATGCGGTGGTCGTGCTGGAGCTTCTGCTGAGTGAACAGTGCCACTGCTCCAGGTGTGTGTGTGTGTATGTGTGTGTGTGTCCACTGCTCCAGGTGTGTGTGCACTTGGATGGGTCAAATACAGAGAACAAATTTCAATGCTGGTTATACTCTGTATAATTATGTATGTGACAAAAACAAAACAAAAAAATGTACAAAACCGATATCCGATTATGGTAAAATGCTTAAATATCAGGGAAAATATCAGTAAACCGATACCGATCGGTCGATCTCTACCATAATGAGCTCTGATGATCTGACAGAAAACACAAACAGATCTGCTCAATATTATTTCATAGATTTCTGGAGTACTTAAATTCTCATTTTATTTAATTCTAATAATTTTACCATTTAATTTACAGCATTTAACAGTAAATATTTCTTAATAATCAACATTGTATACCTGACCTTTCAGGAAACCTCCATGTCTCCTATGTGATGTTTCCTACAGTGAGATAATAAACTTAAATAATTTGTCTATTTATTTATGTGCGTTTTTAAGCACACATTCCTCCAGAGGGATAAACGTAGAACATGTAATTACCACAAAACTAAAATAATTACCATTTAAATTAAAAATAAAAGCTGTCAGCCGCTGAGTATGGGATATAATGATATACAACAGCATGATGCAGACTTGATGTTGCTTAAATATTAAAGGGACAGTACACCCAAAAATGAAAACTACACTTAGTAGATCCAAACCTGTATAAATGCGTTTGTTCTGAACACAAAGGAAGATATTTTGAGGAAAGTTTGTAATCAGGCTGTTTTGGGACAACATTGACTTCCACAGTAGGAAAAAACAATACCATGCAGGGCTCTAGAGTGCGACCTAATTTCTCACGGGTGCGACTAACAAAAATCCCAGGTCGCACTGGTGCGTCCAGCCATTCGAGAAAAGAAAAAAAGAGTATCCACGACTCAGAAACTCTATGTGGTTCAACAAAAGACACTCCCGTTAGGCTTATATCGTGGTCTAAACCAATCAGAGATAGTGAAGGGCGGACCCCCCCTCTGATTGGCCGTGTTCCAGATATTCCTGTATGTGTGTGTGCGCGTTTACAAATGCGCCACGTGTGCTGCTTCAGTCAGACAGAGAGAAAGAGGTGAGTAGTAGAGATGCGTGCAGTGTTGCCAACTTAGCGAGATTTAACACCTTTGTAGACCCCCATAGCAACTTTTTGTTTTCCCAAAAAAGCAACTAGTGACAAATCAAGTCTCTCAGAGTGTCTCTGTGATTGCCGCAACGGCGCGAGATCAGCGTGCTTTCTCTGCATCTGCTCTGTTCAGCGATCGTCTGAGAGGAGCCCGTTCAGTTAAAACAGATATTATTGCTTCTCTAAATGTACATGCAAATATAGAACAAATCACAGCACAGGAATTGTCTTGTCTTATATTGTGTATTATTTGATTTAATCAGACAACGGCTCAATAAAATTATAAATTATGATTTTGTGCAGACTAGCTTCTTGGAAGGGAGAGCTGGTTATGTATTCTTAAAGGGACGTGTTTCAGTCACTATTTAATATTAATCCCATTGACTGACAACATAAACAGTCAAATATATAAAGTAAAACAGTTTTATTGAGAATTTGGCTGCATTAAAATACAGTATGAGTACAGAGAGACGATTAGACGGAACAGAACAGTTATTTTTTTCTTTACTTTACTTTTAGTCATTTAGCAGACGCTTTTATCCAAAGTGACTTACAAATAAGAAAAAGTAACTAAAATTAAAAGTTAAAACTATACATATTATATACACACATTTAAGAAGATAAAGACATTAAATAAAAATGACAAATGCATACAACATTTCAAAACTAAACATTTAAATGAAAATAAAGCTAAAACAATTCAAAATATTAAATCAAGAAAAGATATGAGTATAAAAATGCTTCTAACATAACACTAAAGGCCTGAGTATACTTCTTTTTTGCATAGTAAGAATTGGTTATAAAAACTGTAAATACTTCTTTTTTTCATTATGTTTAGTGAAATTATTTGGTAGTCTGTGGTGGGATGGGCGCGCCAGATTGTTTTATGGGTTTGGGGGGGGGGGGGGGGGGGGGGTGCACTAGAGCATCCCTTCATTCAGACACAGTGGAAGATCTGATAAGAATCAGTGTAGAGGGTCAAGTCTGGAAGATGTTGATGCTAGAGATAGTGTGGCCAGCTGGTTTAGCCGAGGCCAAACTACAGGAGTTGGCCATCCGAGGGGCATGTGACTGCAATGGAGGATAGTCCATAAGACATTGAGCCATGAGATGTTCAGGTTGACACCCTTAAAACACTTAATTTAGATTTTCTTTTTATTTCATTTATCTTGAGATGTTTTAAGCTTAAATCTCAGCTCAGCTTTTCAGTAAGTTACCTTTCCTGTAGAATTGTGCTTCAAATAAAGAACTTTATGTTGACCAGATTGTTAGTTAATCGTTTACTAGTCAATATTGCCTATATAAAAATTTGGGTGCACCTAACTTTTGTGCTGGTGCACCTAAGAAAAAAAGTTAGGCGCACCAGTGCAAAAAGTTAGTCTAGAGCCCTGCCATGATCCAGAACTGCTCTGTGTCCCACATTCGTCAGCATATCTTCAAAGACATGCTTGAGGATGAGTAAATGACAGCATTTACATTTTTGGGTGAACTATCCCTTTAAATTCACATATTATGCTTACATATTTAGTTTAGTCAATTTAAGGTCATTTTAAAACAAACACAATATTAATCTGCAAGTGCCTCCTGAGTTTGAATAGGAGCCACTTGTAATCAAACAAGCAGTACGTGGCCTGTACTGCATCTCTGTCACACTGGGTCGTGTGTATTTGTAGGGCAGCACAGCAGGGGTATCTGATGTGGTTCGGTCTAACTGTAAGCATGTGTGTTGATGTTGATCTGAGGTACCTGTTGGTTTGGAGCTTTAGGAGGGAGTTTGGGGACATCAGGATCTCCTCAGCTGCAACATCTGGCTTCAACAGCTGCAGTTTCTCATACACCTGAAATACAGCGCATTAATGATGATGATTTACAGTCAACCAACATGTACTCGGATTCCTTCAACATTTCCCACATTTTATTCGCTTTAGTTTAGAAAATGGGAATAAAATATGAGAAGCACTCAGAACAAATTAATATTGATAATGTCAGATAACTTTGATAGAGTAATGAATTCGGTTGAATAGCTGTCAGCTGTTAAATTTAAGAACACAATTAAGCTCCAATTACCAAGAAATGCTTCGTTTTGCTCTGTCTGTGTGTGAAAATATCGCATTAGCTATTAAAGAAAAACATGCAAGCAAAACAAGCTCAGGTCAAAGTGTCTGAATAATTTTTGCTCCCAAATTTGTATACATTTTACCGGTAGTCCACTGTATGAAGATTTTTTGGGGTTTAATATGTCAGAGTCTGTTAAACAACTGAAAAAGTCAAATGACATTAAGAATCTGTTTCCTTGCAATATTCTCACACAAGAAACAGATGGAGAGGAGTGGGTTTCACGGCATTTCCTTCCTGATGATCATGAAGCAGTTAATAACCATACATGGAAATGAGCGGTAGGTAAGATAATAAAAAGAACAATAAAAATAAACAATTTTGTAAATGTACATTACGAACTATAGTGTCCCGCACCCACTAGTAAACGATATCACAAATTATATCTGCCGTCTGAATCATTTTTGGTTTGACTGTATATAGTAAAAAGAAAGATTCAGTGCTTGATATGGGGTTTGTTCAGACAGAATAGAGTGCTACTGTGTGGATGCCAGAAAGAGATTTAGTCTACCTGTATCTGTGTCTCATCATGGAGCTCGAGAGCACCGTCCTGCAGATGTGCAGCCTTCACCACCACCCTCAGTCCTGTGCGGCCTTT
>QVTF01003943.1:457500-685000 GCA_003573665.1 Oxygymnocypris stewartii | reverse complement strand
ACCATCATTGTAGTAAGTGCAAGGTTCATTTATACACCACATTTAAACACAGCTTAAGATGACCAAGTGCTATAAAAGAACTTTAAAATTAAATTAAAAAGTACAACACACACAAATATATGTGTCAATAATAACCTATACAAAGCACAAAGAATATACAGTGCAAAAAATGCTTTTCTAACTTAGTAGTTTTGTCCTGTTTTCAGTCCAAATATCTAAAAATTCTTAAATCAAGATAAATTTACTAGACACATGAAATAGCATAAGAAATGTCTTGTTTTCTGAAAAAAACACCTCAAAATTAAGTGATTGTTTGCTTAAAACAAGCAAAATGATCTGCCAATGGGGTAAGAAAAATAATCTTAATGAGATATAATCTCAAACAGAAGTTTTAAGCATCACTTAATTTTCTCATGCCATTTTTCTTGTCTAGTAATCTTGATTTAAGATTTTTTAGATATTTGGACTGGAAACGAGACAAAATTACTAAGAAAAGCTTTTTTTGCAGTGTAGCTATAAATGACAACAGACTGAAAAATGAATGGTCCAAAAAAGGCGAGTGAATAAAAACGTGTCTTTAGTCTTGCAATGCAAAGTGCAAAGTAACTATACCACCTCTGCTTTACTACTGTTATTAACGAGCTAACGCTAACTTGTCATGCTTGTCAAGCTGGATAACGAGTAAACACCAGCACCAGGGACATTACGTTCCTCACTTCAAAACGGAACAAAAGTAGGATTCTGTAGTGACTTACCCTGCTGTTGAACTCCCTTCCTCCTCATCAAAGACTCCAACATGTTTGCGTTTCAGGTGCTGGATCATTGCCGTGGTGCTCCCGTGCCATGCCATGTCGCTTTTGCATATTTTGCAGTTAACACACTTTTTCTGTTTATTTAGTGTGAAATGCTCCCACACCTTGGATGATTTGGGTCGCACGGATTTCTCTGCCTCCGCCATGTATCTTTCCTCTACCTCCGCTCGTTTTTTTTTTGTTTTTTTTTGCTCCGCCCTGTCTATGAGGCGCCGAACTCTGCTAGCATCAGTGCGCGAGAGAGACCTCTCCGCTCCGCGCTCAACTAAAGTTTTTTTTTTTTAATAATAATCAAACGTCTCCGCGTCGCGCGACACAACGAATCGATTATGAAATTCGTTGCCAACACTTTTAGTAATCGATTTTTATCGATTCGTTGTTGCAGCCCTAGTATATAGCAATACAGATGTCATTTCCCAATGTGTTTCTTAAAGTGCCCATATTATGGGTTATGAAAGGTTCATATTTTGGTTTTGGGAGCCCCAAAAATAGGTTAACATGCATGCAAGGTAAAAATAAAAAACACGTATTTTCTTATACGCATTTATTTTTACCTGATTTTCTAAACGACTCCCAAACAAATATTTTTTCCGAACTCCATCTTTGCGTGACGCTAGTCTGCGCTGATTGGTCGATTTAATTTATCGCAGTTTTTGTGAGCGCAGTGTTACTTTGTGTACAGCGTTACCAGGGAAACAGCTATTTTAACACTCCAAAAGTGCGCCTAGTGGCAACAAGTGTGCGGCAATATGCTAATGATTCATGTTGATGTCAACATTGGGATTCATTTTAAAAACGACTCGTTTAAATGATTCAGAGTCGACTCTTTCTTTCGAGAGACAATAACTTTATACATGGTGCACTTTCAGATTTAAAACGTTGTTTTTAATTACTTTAGCTAAAATAATAAGAAACTGTGGAGCTGTTACATCCAAATTAAATCAGTATCAACTAACTGCATCTTTGCACTGCAGCAAACACAGAAGCTGCATCTGAAGTCGCATTAGATGCATTTACGTGCTGTTTGATGAAGCGGAGTCATAAATGCTTTTACACTGCACAATTTTGAATGCATAAATAATTGTATAAGATTAATGTATATATATATTTTTTTAAACATACAAAGAAGAAATGCAGGGAAAAATACAATGCTAGTTTTAAATATGAAACCAAACCAGTAGGTGGCGGCAAACAACTGTTTGAGTGAGCGAGTCATTGATTCAACAGATTCGTTCAAACGGCTGATTCATTCAGAAATTACTGTCTTTTTGAATGGGTTAATGAATCATTGACTCACTTGAATTCGTTCAAACGCCTGATTCATTCAGAAATTACTGTCTTTATGAATGCGTTACTGAATCATTGACTCACTTGATTCGTTCAAACGGCTGATTCATTCAGAAATGACTGTCTATTTGAATGGGTTACTGAATCATTGACTCACTTGATTTGTTCAAAAACGTGGATTCATTCAGTAACGAAACACCGTGGTGTTGCTCGTAGACAAAACAGTTCTGCTGTGGCTTTGATTGAACTATATTCGAAATTGAGCAAAAACAGTCAATATTGTGTCTAAAAAGTAACTCACTTAATATTAACTTCTCGTTTATTGAACTACTATTGCATAAAATCTAATTGCAATAGTGTTGAAACATTTTAGGCGTGCAATGTTGCGTACCTAAATTATATATGATACATTTCTTACTGTGATATTGATTAATATCACAGCCAATCAGAAGTGTGTGTGGGCGGAGCCTCCCTGGAAGCACACTGCACTCGTAACGAAGTGGATGCGTTTATAATCTAATTCATAAATATTAAACCTTTTTAACATTATTAAATGAGTGACTGATAACATCTTTGTCATGCAATACACTCATTGGTTCGCAGGTCATCTTTGAGTTAATTTATTTTCAAGATCTGAGGTAAACTATTATTCTTTTGCTTTCAGTACGGTCACGCAATATGATATATAAACTCATATCAGACGCGTATAACTTTTAATAGAGCATATAATCACCTGAGATTATCTCATATACATATGGTTTGCATGTTGTTGTTCCAGCCGTGACATTGCGGAAATAGAAACCATTTCTAAATTAGAAATTTCGCGTGTCGCCATCACGGCTAGTTAGGACCAAAACTCAGATTAACATGGAAAAGATACCTTTTATCACGTGTCGCATGTAGTTAGGACACAGTGTCAGGCTGAGCGAGCCTCATCTGGCACGATATAAATACATTATCGGTCACGTAAGTGTGACATCAACACAGACCGGCTCTGAACCAGTCATTCGTAAACCTGGCTAATTCCGGTCGATCTGTCTGCGGAGCATCACCTTTGACACCACCACCAGTTTGCCCGTTTCTGTGTCGACCGCCTGGACCACGCCGGTCACGCTCATGTTGCCCACCGACAGGCCCTTGACGTGACCCAGACTGCTGACAGAGGCGATGCTCTCGTGGGACAGAGAGAAGAGGATGTTGGACTGGGGCTGCGGTCCTCCTTCTGACGTGATCTACAAAGGAACAGGTGCAATGCATCCAGTCAGTCTATCTCTGATCATAGACAGTTAGATTGTGACAGCACATGAAAACAATTCTCTCTATTAACTACTTGCTTATTAGCATGCATATCACTAGCATATTGGCTGTTTATTAGCACTTATAAAAGCACATATGTGGCCCTGGACCAGTTAAGTGTCGAATTTTTTAAATTCAGATTTATAGATCATCTGAAAGCTGAATTGATAATATTTCCATTGATGTGTGGTTTGTTATGATCGGACAATATTTAAAAATCTGGAATCTGAGGGTTTAAAAAAATCTAAATATTGAGAAAATCATCTTTAAAAGTTGTTCAAATGAAGTCTTAGCAATGCATATTACTAATCAAAAATTAAGTTTTGATATATTTACGGTAGGAAATTTACTAAATATCTTCATGGAACATGATCTTAGTATGATAATGATTTTTGGCATAGAAGAAAAATCTATATTTTTTACTCATGCAATGTATTTTTGGTTATTGCTATAAATACCCCCCAGCGACTTAAGAATGGTTTTGTGCTCCAGGGTCACATAACTCTCACTAACTACTAATAAGCAGCAAATTAGGAGTTAGAGACAAAAGCCAAAGTTAATAGTGAGAAGTGGACCCCAAACTAAAGTGACCCAAATTTCATCCCAGTTGCAAGGTGTGGTATATTCCTTTTATACTCCAAACTAGGGGTAGGCGATATGGCCAAAATCTTATATCACGATATGACACATTTTATATCACGATAACAATATATATCACGATATGGTGATTTATTTTTCTTTTACAAAGGTTTTTATTATATTAACATCTTTGATACCATAGAATTTTCCTAATCCTTGTCACCAATGTCAATTTCAAACTAATACAAGACCAATGAGAGAGAGAGAGAGAGAGAGAGAGAGAGAGAGAGAGAGAGAGAGAGAGAAACTCAACCTCACTGAAGATAAATAAACAGTCAGTGATGAAATAAGGATAAGAAACTAATTGCAAGCAATAGGACAAAAAACTACAATAAATAAGAAACGCTACATACATTGTGTACATTAATTAGTCTTCACTGTGTTAATTATATCTATCTATCTATCTATGATAGATATAATTAACACGTGTGTTATGTATAGATTCTATACATATTATAAATATATCATTATTATTGTTATTTATTCTCATTAAAGTTATAAAAGTGATTTAGTCAAGAGCAGTATGAGATGTTCTAGCAGTGTGCTGTGATTAACATGAACAAATATTGGACAGCTTCCTCTTTAAGAGCAAAGTCCGGATCCAATATAGCCAAGTTCCTGTTACTTTTGCGTTTTCTTTCTGCCGTTTACTCTCTCTTAAGACCTAAATCGCTGTGTTTATGAGGATACTTGCAAAGATGGGGATTCTGACGCATATAAGTGTGTTTATGTAATTGTTCAAAGTCTGCGAAAAAGTGCTCCTCTCACACAGAAAGTGACTGCGCACGCATATAGCTCTGTTTGTGTTTCAATGGCTTAAAATCGGTTGTTTTAAAACTGCAGTGCTTAAACGCATGACCATGCTACAGATAGAGTCTCTCGTTTAGGAACGAGCTCATCATTTTGTCCTGGCTGGTCGTTCTGTCTCTCCTTCACGCCCTGTGGTGGGCGGCGTATAAAGATCGCAGTCACTCAATGAAAATGATGAAAAGGTATTACCATAAACAATGTATTTTGCGACACCACGAAATAAAAGATAGAACATAATATGAAACAATATACTTTTTATTGCGTCAATCGATACATATCGTCGTATCGCCCATCCCTACTCAAAACGTTAATAAATGCAGGTTATCATCCGTGTCATGCGAGTTATCATCTGGGAAGCTGAACCTGAGATGTTTGCCAGTGGCAGTCCGATTAATATTTCATGCATAATGCTGTAAGCACAAACAAAACAATGCTTGCACACGAGGGAACACATGCATAATAATTGCTTTAGAGTGCAGGCTCGTGTTGTGTATGTTGATCTGCTCACTCACATCACATCCGAGTGCATTAGACAAGCGAAGTGTGCTGTATTAAATAAGATCGGTTTGAGAAAGTGCTTGACTTGCCTGCAGCATTGCTCCGACTATCAGAGTGACTTTCCTGGGCAGCAGCCTGAAGGGAGGAAATACCTACAAGATCAAAAAAGACAAAACAATGCTTTTTTTTTTAGGAGTCTCCATCATCACAAACAAACTAAGTATCAAATTTGCATTTTTAGTAGCAACCTGTTTGTGTAGCTTCAAGAGAGTAGCTCTCTCCATTCTCTCACTTATTCAGCCATTACTTAGAAATAATAATTAATATCCTATCAATTTGATCATGAATACCATTTATTACACATTATCATTTATTCAGTCATTTTTTATATATATGTATTGCTTTCCTGTTATTTCACTGCTTGATAAGTGAAAAGGCACCAGATAGTTTGACACTAAAATATAATGCATTCACTAATATGTTAAATAATTACAAATATAAATAAATAACATCATTATTGGGGGGGCTTCAGTTAGGGTTGGGTATCGTTTGAATTTTATCGATTTCGATTCCGCTTATCGATTCCGATTCTTTTCGATTCCCAGTTTCGATTCCAATGTGATTAGATAATGATATCAAGCATTTATCCCGTGTCTCTTTTTAGTAAACCATTGCACGAGAGCCTATATTTTAGTATGCATTTGAGAGACATTCTGAAATGTAATGCATTCATACATGCATGCACAGTTTGCAGCTTTAATCGCCTTTTTTGGTAATTTCATGACTTAACTGACGACAGAACTGTGTCGTATGCTCATAGTTTCTTGTGCACTTATTTATGATGACGCAATCAGAGCGTGCGCCGTGAGTACAGTGACGGCTGACAGGACAGGAAAGTTTGTTTTACTGACAGCATCTCATTGTTCTGCCAAAGCTCACTTGGCTGGTGTACCTTTTCCACGCTCATTTGACTCACGCCTGGCGCTGAGGCAAAACTGCAGTACGCGTCTGAAAAGTCTCGTTGGATGTGGATGCAAAAAAAACACACCAGTTACGCGTCTTAATGAAGGCTTTTCTTGTCAAGAAAAAGGGAACAAAACTGCATTTTGAGCAGGGTGGCCAAGCTTAGATCAGTGGTGCCACTGCTGCACGGATGAACCAAGTGATCACAACATTGTGATCGCACACCTCAAAGGTTGAGGAATGAAACAGACGAATCATTTTAATTTAGGAATAGAATCACGTTGGTGTTTGGGTCATGTTCGCGATCTTTAACGATCTATTAAATTAAAGTCATGTTGGTGGTGACACCTCTCTTGCAACATGTTTAGCTATCACAGATATTATACTTCTTCACAGATATCACAGATATTAGGCTTCTGATCGCAAATGCAGGCAAATTTTGGAGGCTTAAGGCCCGTACACACCGGGACGAATATCGGCGCGCGTTATTCGGCAGCGTTTTTCAACGTGTTTTTTGTGTTCACACCCAAGCGATTTTCGCTGACGATGAGCCGAGTGAACATGCAAATTAATTCCCTGACATTAGATGGCGCTTAATGTAAAACAGAAATATCCTGGTACACAAGGTGGCGC
The DNA here is from genome assembly GCA_003573665.1 of Oxygymnocypris stewartii. Lineage (NCBI taxonomy): Eukaryota > Metazoa > Chordata > Actinopteri > Cypriniformes > Cyprinidae > Oxygymnocypris > Oxygymnocypris stewartii. Next base: position 678,062 of record QVTF01003943.1, on the reverse strand, counting down.
TGCACAACTTTACGCTTCTGACACTCGCTTGTCACTCAGAAGAAGAGAGCAAGTAATTACGTGCTTGTCAAAATCATACAAATTTGTCAAAGTTATTTGTGTTCAGACACCAACGAGACCAGGAGCTCTACATTCATCTTGCCTTGCATCTTCTTTGTCTTCTTATTTCTTCCCGGCAGTGTAGATCTCACCGTCCTTTAGATTTTTTTTATAGTAATACAAATAATTTAGTTCAGTTAGAGGACACTGCAATTAAAACTCTGCTGCTCAAAGCAGTGCACAGAACAGTATTGATTTTTACCTGTATTTTAAATCAAACATTGTGTTTGGGGTTATAATTAATAACCAGATTTCACCGCGGGATTCATTTCCTGAATATAACGTGGTAACGGTCGGCAACTCTGGTGCAATTTGAACGGGAGCGGGCGGTCTAACAATATCCTGTTCCCGACCTCCTTTTATAACAGCATATCTGCGCTTTATTCTTATCGAGCTCCGGTACAGCCTGCACTCGGACCGTTATGCGCGCGCTGCAGCACGAACCAGTGCTTCGTTTTATTTGCAGGGTCTGAGCAAAGCATGTGCAACGATGCAGATATAATATACAGCTCTCAAACAGAACAGGCAGGTTGTGATGAGTGACAGATCAGAATAAAGATGGAGTGTGAATGCGATGTCATTGAAGGACGTTCAACTATCTTTCCTTTTTTCTTTTTTTGTATTATGCTTATCTTATCATTTTAAATGACAGACTGTTGAATTTATTTATTTTTCTCTGCTGCACTTTTCACTGTGTTAACAGCAAGATGTTAAATGAATTTAGTGTTTTGACAAGACTTATAAAATATATATTAGGCTAAACCTACATTTTTTTCCTATTGTGTTGTAGGCTGAATGTTAGCATAAACGAATTATATCCTAACAAAACGAATAAAAATAAGGATTGCAATTTTTATATAACTTTTTTTTCTCTCTGTGACACTTTATTCCGTGTTGGCAGCAAAATGTTATTGACATTTTTCTGTCAATAAATACAAGACGAATAAAATAAATACAATTTTATGCAGACTACACTTTTATTTGTTAGCCTAACTATCTTCTACAGCTTCTCGTTTGGCTGTCGACAGAGGTAGTCGCTTAGATTTCACTCCCCGCCCTACCCTTTTTTTCCTCCCTGCTGGCTTCTGCTGTCTCGTCTCATCTATTGAAGAGACTCCTTCTGCACGGCTCTCCAAACTAGAAAATTATGGATTTGATCAACTGGTCTCTCAGCGCGATTGACACCATCTTCTCAACGAGAAGTCTGGGTTCTGGGGAACCTGTTTGTCCTGACGGGACGTTCGCGGCCGGATATACGAGGGATGCGTGGGAGAGGTGGCAAATCGTATGTCTGGCGGCTCTTTCCGTGGAGGATGCTGAGGATATCTACCTTTTCGGCACCATGATAACAGGTATTCTGCTGATTGGATTAGGCTTTACCCTGGGTTATCGAAAAATTCAGAAGACGGGAACAGCTGTTCAAAGTCTCACAAGGCTGCCCGTTTTGATTGAAGCTGTGGGAAGAGCGGTCAGCAATGAGACTGAGACTATAAACCGGAATATGGATACCATCATGATGAAACTCGCTGCTTTGGAAGTGAAACGTGGTGATTTCAGAGATCAGAACGGACAAAGAGAATGAGCTGTGGAAATTTTGCAGCTGTTCGCCCCAAAAGTCATAACAACTTAATCTTATCTTTCTGGCTCCCCGTACCAGCGCCTTGGCCAAGGCCGTCTGGTTTCACCACCCTGAGAGAGCGATGCAGTGAAGACTCTCTTGCTCCCTTCCCCCATTACAGACATTACTCCCCTCCCCCATTCAACTGCCTCTGAAATGCTTTGTACCGCCACTAGGGCGAGCAGGTCTGAGACCGGCGCCGCAAATGGCACTGGACCGGATGGCTGCTTGCCAGAGCTGGATATGTTCCCCCTGTGGCAATGTCATGTGTTTATGGTATATGTGCTTTTGTGCTGAGGTGTTTTTTTTTTTTCTGTTCTCAGACTGTACTCCAAATGGAGCATAGTCTGGGGGTTAAACATTTTTTTTCCTCCTCTCTCTCCTCATGTAAAAAGCTGTATTTTCTAAATACCCTGTCTCCTGTTCTGTCTACCCCGTTGTCATATGTATGTTGTGTATGTATGGACAGGTTGATGGCTAATTTCGCTGGTACTTGTACTAGTGACAATAAAGGGCTACTACTACTACTACTACTACTATCTGTTCAAGCAGAAATATGAGTGAGCCGAGAGCGCACATATAGTTCGTTTGCGCATCATAACGGACATAACGCGCGCCTAATGCACGATCCTTTATGTTACTGTAATCATCTCTTCCTTGATTACAATAGTCGTCCATCAACACTTGTGTGTACTATTGTGACACTGGCATCTTTTATCCAAATGAGAGCTGTAGTTTGCGTATCATATGATTATACAGCGTTTTTGAGCAACCGTTCAGTCTGTATTACACACGATGAGAAATATGTGCTCCTCCAAAACACAGAATACATAGAGAGGTGGTACTGTTATTTATGTATAGGCCATATATTTTTTTACATGACTTAACATACGAGTCATAATATTAGTGAATATATTATATTGTAGTTTTATCTCTCGCCCCCCTGGTTGAGAAACACTGACCTAAAGCGTGATCTTCCAGCATTGTATTCGTGATCGATCTATTAGGCATCCCTGCTCTAAGTGATGTTTAAAAAAATATATTTACACATTTGTTTCTCATTTATTTGAGAATTTATTTGCTGATTTTTATTTTATTTAAACAGTGCTTGACGCAGAATTGCCGCTGATAATAAAGTCAAAGTAAAACACGCACAGCACTTACAGGTTATTGTAATGAGAATTTATTTGCTGATTTTTATTTTATATAAACAGTGCTTGACGCAGAATTGCCGCTGATAATAAAGTCAAAGTAAAACACGCACGGCGCTTACAGGGTATTGTAACTCCCCATCCTGTGTAATGGGAAAATTTCCTCACCGTCACAACCCTAGTGCTCAGCAAGACTGTTTTGTGTTTGAGAGCCCCCAAGTTGTGTTTTACTGTAACTTTAGCTGCTCCAGACACGTGAGCAAAAGCGCCAATCTCATTGGTCGGATAGTTTTTGACCCGGCGCGTCAAACCAAAAAAACGAACCCGAGGCGTTTTTAAAAAAATTCCACTTTTACGCGTGGTGTTTTTCGTGTCGGTGTGCGCGCTCACATTGGCGCCCTTTGTTTAGTCACGAGGCGTTAAACATCGGCGAATATCGCACGCGAAATTCGTCCCGGTGTGTACGGGCCTTTAGATTAGCGAACAAGGTCCTGGTAGATCGCTAGGTCACCCTGGTCCTCACAGATGAAGAAATAAAAGCTCATAGGAATCGATAGGTGGAATCGAAATTTTAATTTGACAACAAGTATCCGATTCCTGACCTTAAGTATCCGATTCTGGAATCGGAATCGATTTTCGATTCCCAACCCTAGCTTCAGTATTGATTTAGAGAGGAGGGGGTCTTGGGAGTATTAAAGGTTGAGAACCACTGCTTTAGATAAATGCATAATACTAAGAATCTGAACATTATTTTTATTTATTTTTATTAATAATGCAATATAAAAGATACATCCCAACAAGATTTTTTATTTATTTTGTATGAATTTTGTTTATTTATGCATTTATTTTTCACTTGGTAGATTTCGTTGAGTTTCTCATTAAAACAAAAATCCCTGGTTCTTCATACTAGCAATATTAGATCCAGTCCCTTTACTAGAACCATTACAACAGATCCCTTTTGTCTGGTACTCAAACCCAGTCAGCAGCGTTTTATCTGACACCCAGAACCAGTTAACAGCAAGTCCATGACTGGGTTATGAACACCAGACAAAAGGATCTGCTGAAGGGAGTGCAAACAAAGACATGCTATATAATCTACACACATTAAGCTTGGCAAAAACCATTCATAAAGCTGTAAATGACGGCTTACTTCAATTTGCTGGGGTGCAGCGGTGATTTTCCTGCCATTGTTGTCTATGACGACAGCAGACACACTAGTTTGTCCGATCACCAGACCTTTGAGCAGAAACGTGGCCGTATCTTCTTCTGACGAGTCGGGCAGAGCTCTGACAGACAGCAGAGGTGTATTAGCTCTCAGACAGCAGAACATCAAGCTCAGGAGATCGAGAAACGGTTACTCACTGCAGGGATACAATGGAGGACGCTGCCCTCAGCGTCAGGTTCATGACAGAGAAATATTTGGATAGGAAAGGCTTCTTGTTGCCATCCAAAACCCGAACATATGCTTTGACTGACTTGCCGATCTCCACCTGGAATGAATGGGGCATCTGAACGTTATTTCTGATTGCAAAATCATTTAATGATTATAAAATGCACATGCATGGAATTTCAAAAAAAAAAAATGTTTTAGAGATTTTTTTTTTGGATTAGATGTCACCAACCTTGTCGACCACACGCACATACACCTCCAGAATATCAGAGATGTGAACCGTAGCCATAGCAGGAGAAGGGAAGGTCAGACAAAGGTCATGAACCATCACCTGCAAGACCCCTGCCTGAGCCGGGACCACCTGAGTCACAACCAAATGAGATCACATTCAAACATTAACAACTGATATCGTGTAGATAAGGCTCACTAATGGCGAGCAGTACGTGTCATAAGCAATAAAGAATATTATATTTTAGATATTATGCTTAAATGTGAACAATGTTAGGTTTTTGGACACCTAAAATTGAACATTTATTGCAATTAAATGAAATGTATTAGTTTAAATTGATATTAAAAGCAAATAGTTTAACTTGAGAGTGTTTTTTATTCATAACTATTTCCATTGTCTTTGAAATATGATTAAAAAGCACTGCCAATTGTACCGAACAAACATTTATGCTATATTAAAATATAAAGCCATTAATAACAAAACTTGTGTCATGTAATTAAGTTAAAATTCCACTTTTGTAATGAAATAGCAATTCACTTAAAATATTAAATTCTTAATTTTCAGATATAAATAAAACGAAATCGGGTCAAAAGTCTGGAAACAGAGTACTCTGGCTTTCAATTTTTCCATACTTTCCTAAACTTGGAAAATATTTAAATCAAATTCCAAACTTTTCCAAACCCCGTAGGAACCCTGTAGCTGTTACCTGAGCGATTCCCTGGGACTCCTGGAACGTGACGTCTGCGATTCCCTCGACGCTCGCATTGACATAGAAATACCCCGAGCCCTGCTGCAGAACTAGATCCGCCTGCAGAGGAGAAAACACAACAACAGGCATCACACACGCCAGACGATCCAGAGCAACCAGGCACATATGAGCTTACCGTCACATCGGGATGGTTGTATATGGTGATGGTGTCAGGGGTCACCTTCACGTCCTCTACTAACAGCAGGTCAAGCGTGGCAGAGACGGGGCTCAGAGGATCAAACTACACACACGTCAACATAACACATCAATCAAAGCTCAACTTTACAATCAAGTGCAATAATTACTGAATATCAGGCATGTAACCATACCAAAATCTCACGATACAATATTTATTGCAATATAAAAAAAAAAAAAAGATTGCTAGTAGTTATAATGTTAATTTTAATATAGTTAAACATTTTAATAGTTAAATTATTCTATCTAATGCACTTTGAAAGTTCAAAATGAAAGGTTGCAACACATGATCTCAACTAAGAGAGCTTGCGTCAGAAAATAGTCACTTGTATCAACCATCTTTTTATTTCTGATATACTGTCTCAGTTTAAATTATAGTCACACTGGTGCTTTAGGAAGCCAAACCAATTAGAATAGAATAAAAATTCTATATTATTTATATGAGATAATAGCCACATATTGTAAAACAATTGCACTGTAAAATAAATGAAAATTAATATTTCATAGGTATATTATTTTTGCTTTAAACTACAGTAGGGAAATAATACTTCTTTCCTAATTTCTACATGATATTTAGAATTTTGACTGCTTTTAAACCGCTAGCTGCCAGCAATTCATCCAGCACTAGGCTTTCATTTTGACAGAAACGGCAGAAGAGCTTTTATTTTGACGGAAACGGCAAAAGAGCTTTTATTTTGATGGAAACGGCAAAAGAGCTTTCATTTTGACGGAAACGGCATAAGAGCTTTTAGTTTGACGGAAACGGCAAAAGAGCTTTCATTTTGACGGAAACGACAAAAGAGCTTTCATTTTGACCGAAACGGTCAGAAGAGATTTATTTTGACGGAAACGGTCAGAAGAGATTTATTTTGACGGAAACGTTAGAAGAGCTTTTATTTTGACGGAAACGGCAGAAGAGCTTTTATTTTGACGGAAAGGGCAGAAGAGCTTTTATTTTGATGGAAACTGCAGAAGAGCTTTTATTTTGACGGAAAGGGCAGAAGAGCTTTTATTTTGACGGAAATGGCAGAATAGCTTTTATTTTGACGGAAACTGCAGAAGAGCTTTTATTTTTACGGAAACGGCAGAAAAGCTTTTATTTTGACGGAAACGGCAGAAGAGCTTTATTTTGACAGAAACGGCAGAAGAGCTTTTATTTTGACGGAAACGGCAGAAGAGCTTTTATTTTGACGGAAACGGCAGAAGAGCTTTATTTTGACGGAAACGGCAGAAGAGCATTATTTTGATGGAAACGGCAGAAGAGCTTTTATTTTGACGGAAACGGCAGAAGAGCTTTTATTTTGACGGAAACGGCAGAAGAGCTTTTATTGTGTCGGAAACGGCATAAGAACTTTATTTTGACGGAAACGGCAGAAGAGCTTTTATTATGACAGAAACGGCGGAAGAGCTTTTATTTTGACGGAAACGGCAGAAGAGATTTTATTATGACAGAAACGGCATGAGAGCTTGATGAAGGGATTAAGCATATTGTGCTTTCGGTTTTAGTTAGTTTCACAGATACTGTGCCAAAGCATAATGCCCCAAAACACAACTTTAAAGACCTATTATGTTTGAATAAGTATTTCAATATATTTTAAAAAACTTCACATTTTGTCCAGAAGAGCGCTTCATATCGTCATGTGACCACGATAATATTGAGACCATATCGCGATTAGGGCTGGGCAAAAACAAAATAATTTTTCGATTAAACGTTTTATGACGTCAATTCGATAATAGATTCTCAAAAGCAGCTAATCGATCTTTTCCGGTATTTATTTCAGCACACACTTAAAACAAGATCTGATTAATGTGACTTATCATTAGTCTTCTCCACTAGATGTCACCTTATTTACCTTGCGCGATGTTACAACAGAAAGTCTGTCATTCATTCAGTGCTTATTTTGGATACTGTTGATGAGCACCAAGAACAAAGCCATACGTGTGACTCATAATGCTCAGGTGAAATGCTATAGTAATACTATAAATCTCTGGAAGCATTTGATATCACACATAAGGCACCTTGATTTCCGCAATGAATGAATGAATGGCAGACGGCGCGACACACTGTTGTATTTACTACACACATACTAAAGCGTGGACGACACTCGCAGTGTTTTTATCTTCTGCTGTCTCACTATATGATGATATTAACACACGAATATCATCTCCAGCTGTTCTGAGAGTCACTTCATTTAGATTTTACGGTTTTATTTGAGAAAAACAGCAGTTCCTCACGGCAACCCGTCAAAATAAAAGTTTATTTATAATTTTACTATTTAGCAGTCTTAAGAAGACTCAATGCTAGTACTACTACTAATAATACATATTAATAAATCTTTATTTTTTAAAGGAATAATCCCATTTGTTTTCTTTTTAATTTTAACAGTAAACCTCTGTTGTGCAGCACTTTGTTTGCCAAAAAATAAAAGGGCTTAATTTTCATTTGATTATGATAAATTAAATTAATGTTTTTATGCTTTCATCTGATTACCAGAAACAAATTTGAAAATAAGAAAATTGTATAGGGCCCTATTATTAAGAAAGAACCCTTTCAAAAATAAAAATAGGTTTAAAACACAGGCCTGTGGTTCTTAATTTATTTTTATTTATTCACCATTTGTAAACTGAAGTTTACTATTCATTTATTTTTTAAATATCAATAGCTTTTGTATTAAAACTATATTCACTGAACGTAATGAAAAAAATCGAGAATTGAATCGAAAGCTTGCAAATCGAAAACATCTGAATCGATACCCAGCCCGATATTGATAATACTTATATCCATATATCGATATTGTTACATCCCTAAGGAATATGTACAAATAAGAGGAATTATCCTCTCAATTATTGTTAACTTAGTAATTAGCAACATGCTAATACGATTAAGACAGGAATAAGATTATATTTGTGGCACTAAATTATTTTCCTATTTTGATATTGTGCAGTTGCTTTGACAATTTGTATTATTAAAAGCGCTATATAAATAAAGGTGACTTGACTAATGGTTTCGTTAGTGTCAAACTTGAGTCGGGGCTAGTTAGAAAGTAGCTGGCAAGGTGTTTGAACAGAGCAGTCATTTTGAGATATCACCATTTCAGCTTCCTGTGTGGGTTGGTTTTGTTGTTGGCAACAGTAACTGTAGTGATGGTGTGGGCTGATGTGTGTGGTTAGAGAGCATCATCCTGCTAAGGAAATGAAACTGCTTGTGTTCTCCAAAAACATCAGCCCCTAAACGTCAGCCACTCTCTGAGCCTCGGGCAGCGTTCACGTTGGTTCGATGCTAAATCTAAAGACTCACTTTACTAGACAAACCAACAAGTCAACTTCATGTATTTGGCTGCTGGCTGACTATTCTAGACTCCTAATAGGTAATCAACTCCTACAGAGTCAAATCTGAAACAGGAAGTGACTCCCATTGTTCATCCTGCTGCAGTGTTCCCTCATTCAATATTGTACTATATGATTTCAATAGTGCACTCAATCAGTTCAATAAGGCACCATAAAACTAGATCAGTTCAATAATGCTCCAGATCAGTTCAATAGTGCACTAGATAAGTTCAATAGTGCACCATAAAACTAGATCAGTTCAATAACGCTCCAGATCAGTTCAATAGCACACTAGATCAGTTCTACAGCACACAAGATCAGTTCAATAGCGAACCAGATCAATTAAATAGTGCACAAGATCAGTTAAATAGCAAACTAGATCAGTTCAATGGCGCACAAGATCACACTAGATCAGTTAAATTGTGCACAAGATCACACTAGATCCGTTCAATAATAAACTTGATCAGTTCAATAGTGCACCATATCAGTTCAATGATGCACAAGAACAGTTCAATAATGCACAAGATCACACTAGATTAGTTCAATAGTGCACAATATCAGTTAAATAGTGCACCATATCAGTTTAATAGAGCACCATATCAGTTCAATAGCGAACCAGATCACTTCAATAGCAAACCAGATCACTTCAATAGCGAACCAGATCAGTTCAGTAGCGAACCAGATCAGTTCAATAGCGCACAAGATCAGTTCAATAGGGAACCAGATCAATTCAATAGTGCACAAGATCAGTTAAATAGCAACCTAGATCAGTTCAATAGTGCACCATATTCAATGGCGCACAAGATCACACTAGATCAGTTCAATGGAGCAAAAGATCAGTTAAATAGCGCACAGGATCACACTAGATCAGTTCAATAGTGCACAAGATCAGTTCAATAATGCACCATATCAGTTCAATAACGAACTAGATCAGTTCAATAGTGCACTAGATTAGTTCAATGGTGCACAGTTCAATAGCAAACCAGATAAGTATAATAGAGCACCAGATCAGTTCTATAGCAAACTAGGTCAGTTCAATAGTGCACAAGATCAGTTCAATAGTGCAAAAGATCACACAAGATCAGTTCAATAGCACACAAGATCACACTAGATCAGTTCAGTAGCGCACCAGATCAGTTCAGTAGCGAACCAGATCACTTCAGTAGCGAACCAGATCACTTCAATAGCGAACCAGATCACTTCAATAGCGAACCAGATCACTTCAATAGCGAATCAGATCAGTTCAATAGCGCACAAGATCGGTTCAATAGCGAACCAGATCACTTCAATAGCGAATCAGATCAGTTCAATAGCGCACAAGATCGGTTCAATAGCGAACCAGATCACTTCAGTAGCGAACCAGATCACTTCAATAGCGAACCAGATCACTTCAATAGCGAACCAGATCAGTTCAATAGCGAACCAGATCACTTCAATAGCGAATCAGATCAGTTCAATAGCGCACAAGATCGGTTCAATAGCGAACCAGATCACTTCAATAGCGAATCAGATCAGTTCAATAGCGCACAAGATCGGTTCAATAGCGAACCAGATCACTTCAATAGCGAACCAGATCACTTCAATAGCGAATCAGATCAGTTCAATAACGCACAAGATCGGTTCAATAGCGAACCAGATCACTTCAATAGCGAACCAGATCACTTCAATAGCGAACAAGATCACTTCAATAGCGAACAAGATCACTTCAATAGCGAACAAGATCACTTCAATAGCGAACCAGATCAGTTCAATAGCGAACCAGATCAGTTCAATAACGAACCAGATCAGTTCAATAGCGAACCAGATCAGTTCAATAGCGAACCAGATCAGTTCAATATTGCACAAAATCAGTTCAATAGCGCACAAGATCTGTTCAATAGTGAACCAGATCAATTCAATAGTCCACCATATCAGTTCAATGGCGCACAAGATCACACTAGATCAGTTCAATGGTGCACAAGATCAGTTCAATAGTGCACTAGATCAGTTAAATGGCACACCATATCAGTTCAATAGCAAACCAGATAAGTACAATAGAGCACCAGATCAGTTCTATAGCGAACTAAGTCAGTTCAATAGTGCACAAGATCACACCAGATCAGTTCAGTAGCGCACCAGATCAGTTCAGTAGCGAACCAGATCAGTTCAGTAGCGAACCAGATCAGTTCAATAGTGCACAAGATCAGTTCAATAGCGAACCAAATCAGTTCAATATTGCACAAGATCAGTTCAATAGCGCACAAGATCAGTTCAATAGCGAACCAGATCAATTCAATAGTCCACCATATCAGTTCAATGGTGCACAAGATCAGTTCAATAGTGCACTAGATCAGTTAAATGGCACACCATATCAGTTCAATAGCAAACCAGATAAGTACAATAGAGCACCAGATCAGTTCTATAGCGAACTAAGTCAGTTCAATAGTGCACAAGATCACACCAGATCAGTTCAGTAGCGCACCAGATCAGTTCAATAGTGCACAAGATCGGTTCAATTGTGAACGAATTTGAACACTCAAGTACTACTCCATGAGCCAGAGAGCTGGAGCTGTCGTAGAGACTTTGCATTGTAATTATACATACCTCAATGTCATATCAACATAATAAATATTGTTTTGATTTGCCATGGCTATTCTAATAAAAAAAAATGGCAACATCAATAAACACAATAAGCGTACACTGGTGTTTGTTTTTTTACTATCTTGAACTCAGCAGGTTTTTGCGTCTAAGAAAAGAGATGACAATGGACAATAAAGAATCACATCTAACTCTAAATTAATATCTGACCAACTCGTTTGCTCGTGACTTGTGATGGAATATAACACCCATTCCATTTTACTGCAGACTTGGTGGGCGTTTGAAAACTGATTTCATTAAAAAAATTCTGAATTTGAGCCTGCATTGTACTATTGTGTAAAAAACAGGCTGAGTTTTTCATGGGATACTACAGATGAACTCACTCCACTCAGAACGGCTGCTGCCTCTAGATGGGATGTCTGATAGCCAACTGCTGTCACAGTGATGGCTGCTACGCCTGATTCACGATGGACAAGAACTGTCTGATGACCTGTGGAAAACATCACATACATACATATAAGCATTAGGTATGAGCGGTCAAATGTGTAAACTGGTAGAATAAATATGCAGTGTAATTAATTGTTAATTAACAGCGACTAGTTGACGTCAAGCTTAAAGTGTCATGGCGGAGCACTGAAGTAGACTAGTTGGTGCAACCCCTAATACATACTTATATTTCATAATTCTCAATCGTCTGAATTAATCAGTGTGAGGTACCGTGAAGTTTTCTCTGTTTGTTGTCATCCTCATGTACATGTAGCTGCATGGGCATGGTTGGTTCGATGCTCGCCAGGGAAACTTTGGAGGACTCCCAGATCATACTCAAAGAGCTGAAGTTATCAAACTTCCTGCCCTGCTGGTCAAAGGCCGCCACATCCAGTTCTGGGTTGTGATAATTGGAAACCGGCACCTACAAAACAAGCACAAACGCTCCTGAACTTCCGGTCATGATAAGACTACATCTATGTCTGAGAGTTTGAGCACTCACCACTTGTTTGTTCTGCTGCAGCAGAGGGCAGGACACATCCAGCTGAGGGTTCAGGTATATAGGAGTCAGTGTGAGACGTGACGGAGGCGCGCACACAAACCTCACCACAGCCGGCTCCACAGCAGGGAAGGGGTTCGTCACGGTGGGCTGGTTTCCAACCGTCACTGCTAACACCTGCAAAGTCAATTATTTGAGCGTTTCAAGCATATCACTCCGCATTCAGAGAATAGTATTGTTAATTTCATTAACAAAAACTATCCCCATAACTAAAACGAGACGATAATAAGGTCAATAAATGATTACGGTGACTATATCAACATGTAATATCGTTGACAATGAAAGATGAGACTAAAATGTATTTAAAAAAAAAAAAAGTTTTTTATTTTTGTCAAAAAAAAAGAGAAATTCTTATTCCTGATTGTTGTTTTATTAGAGAAACATTATTGCAATTTGGAGTTATTGGATTTAGCCTACTATTAGGATTTTTTGGTTTGTTTTACTAGTTTTCATAATTTAGACAGAAGTCTTTTGATATTAATTTACATAATAAATATCTTATAATAAAATCAGTACAATAGTTAAGGTAAAATAAACCATGTGTACGAGTTGACATTCTATTGATTTGTGCCGACTGGTGAAAGTGCAACATGAAATGCAAAAATAAATCTCAAATGACTACATTATGATTATAATTTTGAGCAAAAATAATGTAATCAGTTTATCCACTATACAGCATGACGAAAATGTTTCATTGACTAGTCATAGTTGACCAAACCTTGACTAAACAAAAACAGGACACGGTTGACTAAATATGACGATAATAAAAAAATTGACACAGGGCTAATAATACTCATTTAAAAGACTAAGACTAAATTAAATATGGCTGACAAAATTTGCACAAAAGGATAGTCCACAGGATATGACATCACAGGCTCCTCTGACCTGTTCTCCCAGAGCTCTGCATGTGGCTCGGACCAAATGTTTGGAGTATGTTCGCGAGGCGGGTCCGTACAGAGACAGCGCAACGCTGCTGTGGTCCTCAGCCGTCAGGTTTCTGAAGAACTTGGAAGGCTCTAGGACCCAGGGCCGGGGGCCTCCTTCAAACGTCATGTCTTTAGAGGAGCCTAACGTCACCACAGCCACAGACACGGGGTCAATCGGCTGTCAGAGAAAACATGCATGGTCATCAAATCATTGCCCGCTGATCCTCCTCCAGCTTTAAAGCAGAGCATATTAAAACACTCACCCTGAGAGGGGGGTAGGCAGCAATGGTGATCTTTGCGCTGAGGTGGACATTACCATGGGTGTAGCTAACCAATAGGTTGGTGTAACTGGGGGTCAAGGCCTTAACTCGAACCCCGCTGCAGTGGCCCTGACCTGGGGGAAGATGACCTGAACACACACAAATGCTCAAAATACTATACACAGACTCCAAAATGAATGACATAACATTGTTAAATCTGCAGACAAACATTAAAATTGGTTACACTCTGAACACTGAAATCAGAACATTGAGCTTGCGTGACATTTGCCATGTTCATATTTCATGATTAATTATTATTACTTATTCACACACGAAAACTTTACTAAGCAGTAGGGGTCGACCGATATGTGTTTTTCAGGGCTGATGCGACACCGATTATTACAGACCAAGTAGACCGATAACCGATATTTTGAACCGATATACATGTCTGGTGTAAAAAAGAAAATTAATGTCGAAATTAAGATTTACATGGGCTCTGAAAAAAACTGCCTTAACTAAGAGTTATCAAAAGTGCATCAAAATGTAATTATTTTATCGGCAAATCAGTTTTGAAAATGACCGATACCGATAATCATAAAAATGCTTAATATCGGGCCAATAATCGGCCAGGCCGATAATCGGTCGACCCCCTACTAAGCAGTGGTGCCCAATCCTGTTACTGTGCGCTCTTGAAGAGAGTTTGACTATAGTAACCAAACGTGATGCAGTTTGAATGGAGGATGATAGACAGCCGCAACAGAGAGAAGAGTTAATGTGAACTTGAATTTAACAACTTAAATATTCATCTGTACCTCATATTAAACTATAGAACAGCTTCAGAACACTTAAAATACAGTGCACGAAAATGTATGGTGCTATACAATGTTTCTGTGGTTTTCGTGGGGCTTAACAACAACACAGAATAGTATACACACATCGGATTTGGATCGGTCTCGTCTGACCGATACCCGATCCACAGAAAATGACCGGATCAGAGCAGATACCGAACCTGTGTATCGGATCGACGCATCCCTAGCTCAGACAAAAACTGCCTTAACTAATCCACATTATGTAAAACTAATCCATATGAATTGTGCTATTTAGGACTAGTATTGCCAAGCGCTTCCAGTGTGAGTGCGCAAAACTTTCCGTGCCTTTAGTCTTCCACGTTGATTGGTCGGACTTGTGACTCCTAACAAATCAGATGCACGGTGGGCAGAGATTGCTCTATGCCACAGAGTGGTGAGTTGTGACAGGCTGCATCAGAGTTACCAAAGCGTGCATCAAAATGTAATTATTTTATCGGAAAATTGGTTTTGAAAATGACCAATACCGATAATCATAAAATACTTAATATCGGCGCCAATAATCGGCCAGGCCGATAATCGGTCGGGCCTCTACTAAGAGTTCAATGCCAACTGTGAGCTGTCTGTAATTATCAAATGCTGTCTTAATTCAGAGATGTTCCTGTTATTGGGAGACACCAAGGGCCCTACTATTAAAGAAAGCTTAAAAAATCTTTTTTTTCTGGTGCAAATTGTAATTGCAAGCATTAAACCTTCAGGCTTTTATATTAGCAGAATACCACAGGAAGTCCTTTAAGCTTTCTTTTGTTGACAAGCACTTTTCATTACACATATTGAAAGATGGTTGACATGTTTTGCATTTGCAAATTAACACAAGTGACCTAAATTAGGAGCAGATGCTTTCCATAATACAACCATGAGACTTTCAACCATCTTCGAAACACAAATAAACACATTTTAAATTAAATCTGAGAGATTTCTGTCCCTCCATTGATGCTAGGGCTGAACAATTTTGGAAAATAATCTAATTGCGATGTAATAATTGATTTTCAATAATTGCGATTTTTTTTCAAGCTCTTTATATTCATTATTAATCAAAGACAGGCAATAAATCATTGTATAGTGTGCAGTGTTGGGCACGTTACTTTAAAAACGCAATTCGTTATATTACTAGATACTTCTCACAAATACTAACTGAGTTACATCGTTATAAAATAAACTAATTACCAGGGAAAGTAACTATTGTTACTTAAAAAAAAGGTTCAAATATGTCAAATAACTTGGCTGCCCCAATATTAAATATGTAAAATTAATGAAATGGGCAACAAACAGAATAAACTATTATTATCAGGGCTCTAGACTAACTTTTTGCACTGGTTGCACTGGTGTGCCTAACCTTTTTTCTTAGGTAAACCAGCACAAAAGTTAGGTGCACCCAAATTTTCATATAGGCAATATTGACTAGTAAACGATTAACTAACAATCTGGTCAACATAACGTTCTTTATTTGAAGCACAATTCTACAAGAAAGGTAACTTTACTGAAAAACTTACTGTCCCTCGGATGGCCAACTCCTGTAGTACACTCTCTCTAGCATCAACATTTTCCAGACTTGACCCTCTACACTGATTCGTATCAGATCTTACACTGTGTCTGAATGAAGGATGCTCTAGTGCAGTGCTTCTCAAACCCTCCCCTTAAACCTATAAAACAATCCGGCCCCCCCATCCCACCTCAGACTACCAAATAATTTCACTAAACATTATGAAAAAAAAAGTATTTACAGAAAACAATCCTGTTCTGTTCTGTCTAATTGTCTCTCTGTGCTCATACTGTATTTTAATGCTGCAAAATTCGCAATAAGACAGTTTTACTTTATATATTTTACTGTTTCTTTTGTCAGTCAACGGGATATGAAATAATGACTGAAACACAGCCCTTTAAGAATACATAACCAGCTCTCCCTTCCAAGAAGCTAGTCTGCACAAAAATCCTAATTTATAATTTTATTGAGCCGTTGTCTTATGAAATCAAATAATACACAATATAAGACAAAGGCAATTCCTGTGCTGTGATTTCAGCTTTATTTGCATGTAAACTTAAGAGAAGCAATAATATATTTTTTAACTGAACATGCTGCTCCTCTCAGACCAGTCTCTTTAGGATTTTGAGGGACTTTTTTTCAGATCTGT
This sequence comes from Oxygymnocypris stewartii, assembly GCA_003573665.1. NCBI lineage: Eukaryota > Metazoa > Chordata > Actinopteri > Cypriniformes > Cyprinidae > Oxygymnocypris > Oxygymnocypris stewartii. The sequence goes on along the minus strand of QVTF01003943.1, from coordinate 661,499 downwards.
GCGGCCTAAAATTACTGATATTGCTGCGGCTTTTCTAAAAATTAGCGTTTCTTATTGTTTTGCAGTGAAAATATACCACAAACAACATTCTTCTAATATTGTTATAACTTTTCTTACTTCGAGAACCATTGTAGGGCTCCAGACTAACATTTAAGGACACCAGCACCAGTGCCATTAGGTTCTACAGAGCCAGCACCTGACAGTAAAGCACTCACCCTAATCACACATGTACATCTCGGAGATGTCTATTTGATGTCTGCATTTACATATTCGAGAGGTATTTTTAAGAGTGTTTGCTCATCTGCAATACGTCTCTAATATGTTTCCAGTCAGATGTCAAATAGAGATTTATTAAACGCATGTAAAACTGCTTCTGAGACGTTTATCAGATTACACAGCAGATGTTTCCCAGATCTTTAGCAGACGTCTTACAGATTTAGTTGTGCTGTCTGGGTAGTTGAGATGCAGTTCAAAATTAACTTTTATCAATGTCATTCATAATGCCTAAATATAATTTAATAAATACAATATATATATATATATATATATATATATATATATATATATATATATATATATATATTTATATTAGTGGTGGGCCGTTATCGGCGTTAACGTGCTGCGTTAACGTGAGACTCTTGTCGGCGATAAAAAAAAATATCGCCGTTAATCTATTCTCAAAGTTGGGTTGGAAGCTGGGTCTATACTACGCAAGCTATGATGACTTTCACCCTGATATTTTAGCGCGGATGTATACCTAGCCGAATTGCACTGTAGGGGGCGAGAACGAGTCTTCGAACTAGAGGCTCGCAGTCCGTGATGGACAGATTGTTAACGGCTGGTCTATGTGGTAATACAATCGGGCAGGACATCCAAACGCTCACCTATCATTCATCAACCTCAAATATGGCTTTTCATCTGAAAGATGTATGTAGTAGCAACTTTACATGGCCGCTCAATATGATGTTAACCTAGAGAAACGTGCGCTATTGAAGTGTTTGTGTGGAAGCGCGTTTGCAGCAGGACAGGCTCCGGTGCGCTCACTTGCTCTTAAAATCTCCGTCATTTTTGGTCATACAGATAAAAGTAGCCTAATACATCTTTCGAATCTGTAAAGACTCTACGTTTATTTGTGTACACTCAGAATAACAACGAAACGTTGCGCTTTTAAGCAAACAGGATGCGCTTTAGGTCTCATGTGAACTTGAGAATTCACTCCCGTGTCACCCTCTGCTTCGAACCTGTGTGTATGCCTAACGTTACTGTGAAATTACCACATCAAACGTGACGTGCTAACATGGATGCAGCTATGAAGCCGCCGGGTTTGCTTCAGGGAAAATTTATTTTTAAGAAGCTTCCCAATGGAAACTGTAAACAGTTCATCACGACCTCTTATGTAGGCCTACAGTTCAAAATTCATGTTTAACTGAATAAACAGTAAACACAAGTACATCTTATTGAACATAGTTTATTTTCATCACCAATTATCATAGTAGAACAGCTTTCTCAAGCAGTTTATGATGCATTTTGGAAACAGGAGATGAGCCCCTGGTCTAATGCGCCACCTGGCTTGAGAAACCCGTTCTCAAATACTTACTTTTAGTCATTATTTGGGTAGCACACATATTCTGAATGCCTTCGGCAGAATTCAAATGAGCCATTTTAATCTAGATTAATTCCAAAATTAATCTAGATTAAAAAAATTAATCTATGCCCACCCCTAATATATATATATATATATATATATATATATATATATATATATATTAGGGAGTGGAAATGGCTAATAAGCCTATAAGTACTTCTCTGCAGCCATTTAATAGTGGTAATTTAATGTTTTTTTTTTTTTTTTTTATAAGTGTTTGCTTTCCTACATTATGAAACTTTTAGTTTTATAAATGGGGCAACCTATGAAGGAAGAACAAATAATGTAATCACATTAAAAATAACTTTAAAATTCGGTAATACTTAAAGCTTTGAAGTGCTGGGAAAAGTTGTGTGAAGCATTTAAAAACACCTTAAGACATTAGACCATTTCTGCCACAAGTTGTCCCTGTAGTTATGTTAAATCTATGGTGAATGGTGGTGATGTGTTTATTGAACAATGTTTCTCCTGGTTTCGACATCAGTAGCGTTTGTTCTGATGTCTGTAGCTTTAACATAATTATGTGCCGAATTTGAATGCTTCTCACAAGATCTGACAGAGATGTTATTGGTTCCACGGTGAATTCGACTACTTTCCCCACTGTATCTACTGGCACTGTGTATAACGGTGTCGCGTGATCGAGAGCAGCCCGCGGCTCCGGTCCGAGCAGATAAATGGTCTGCGCCGTATAGCCCAAACGAGTAGCGCGGATTTGTTCCGCTTTTGGTTCGTTTGTCCGATGTAGCTCTTGTAAATCGGACATGAAGAGAACGCAAAGCTGTTCATTCCATTTTTTGGAACTGAGAAACAACCTTTCTTTGACTGAATGCGCATTGTGATGACGTCACAAGACGCGTCTAAGGGCAAAATCTGCGGCAATTTGGAAAATGTGCGAAAATAGGGGAGTTTGCTTGATTTTGCAATAAATTCAGCGATCGCAGAATCCTGGAGGGACTGTCAGACGCTCACTGAACAGCAGATTCAGAGAAAGAGCTGCCTGCATCTCTACTACTCCCCTCTCTGTTTTGACTGCAGCAGCACACGCATCTTCAAATGTACACACACGTACAGGAATATCTGGACCACGGCCAATCCGCCCTTCACTATCTCTGATTGGTTTAGACCACGATATGAGCCTAACGTGTCTGTTGGTGAACCGCAGAGAGACTTTTTTTTCTCGAATGGCTGGACGCACCAGTGCGACCTCCGATTTTTTTTAGTCGCACCCTTGAGAAATTAACACTAGAGCCCTGATTATAAAATATTACACTAATCTACACTATTTTAATGTTTCTGTGGGACAATGTGAGAGACACCTATCAAATTCAATTGATTATTTCATTCAAACATTATAATATGATATTATGATAATTTAGCATCATATGATGATTGAATTTTAGAATAACCATGTATGAATACATATGTCATGTTGTCTGAACTTAGTTTTTAATTTAGTGTTTCTATAAAAAAAAGGGAAACATATATAAATACTAATAAGATGACAAAACTACCACGAATTCCACTATTAATAACCATATAAAACGCACTAAGAATTATTGAGCTGCTGGGTTCATGAATATTAAATCGCGTAGTCTGCGTTTGCTCAAACTGATTCGCTGAAATCTAAACGGGGATGATGATAGGTGAGCGCCGGCAAATGAGATTGCCATTTACGCATTAGCTCCGCCCACTAAAGGAGAAACCGGCAGTTCTTAAAAGCTGAAGACTTCCAAACGAACTCCGTTATTTTGACATTAAAGTACAACAAAGGATATCGTTTATATGTCGCGCGTCCATTCCGCATGTTATGAAAGACCCACGGACACGAAAACTACCCTGTGGACTTAGCAACGTAACAGCGTGCTAACATGTAATTAAGTAATTAATTACATGTAATTAAAGCAACGTAATTAAATAATCATATAGGTTGAGCTTCTAATTGCCATAACCAGTGTGTGCATTTATGAAGGTTTATATCTGAATCTCTCAGATTGAATTACAAATACCTTTATTTGTGTTCTGAAGATGAAGTCTTACAGGTTTGGAACGACATGAAGGTGAGTAAATGATGACAGAATTGTGATTTTTGGGAGAATTAACCCTTTGATATTTGTCTGTTACTCTACTAACAAGCTTCTTTCGACAGCCCTCCTAAATGTACGTTTGCTCTATGGAAGCTCCTCTTTAAAACCTCTGCTTATTTTTGTTCAGCACAAGAAAGAAAATCTTCTAACACCATCTCAACTCACCCTCCATCAGCTGAAAGACGGCGTGACTCTCCATGTCCACCTGCATGTCGAAGTGAGAGCAGTCACTGAGGGTCACTCTCTCTCCGGCCAGCTGACCGAAGATTCGCAACGGCAGGTCTAGACTCAATCCCACGCGGACCTCCACCACACACGGGCTGAACTCCATCCCCACCGGCTCGATCACATACACCTGCAGCAGCAACACACAGCAGGCTATCTCAGTGTTTACACTACACATGCTCGTCACTTAAAAACATCAAATTAAATCCTGGAATACTCAATATTTAAAACAATCCTCATTTGTGACCCTGGAGCACAAAACCAGTCATAAGGATTGATTTTGTGAAATCGAGATGTATACATTATCTAAAGGCTGACATTAGGCTGAGATGCAACTATTTGAAAATCTGGAATCTGAGGGTGCAAAAAAAAACTAAATATTGAGAAAATAATTATTAAAAGTTGTTTAAATGAAATCTTAGCAATGCATATTAGTAATCAAAAATTTAATTGATATATTTACGGTATGAAATGTACAAAATTTATGGGACATGATCCTTACTTAATATCTTAATGATTTTTGGCACAAAAGAAAAATTGATAATTTTGACCCATGCAATGTATTGTTGGCTAATGCTACAAATATACCCCAGCGACTGCTTTAGTGCTCCTGGGTCACATTTGTACAAGCATGATTGCTGGCATCACCTTCATGTCTCCGTAGTGCAGCGGGTTTCTCATGTCATGGGCGTAAATCACACTGACTCCAACATCTCTGACCGTGGTCATCATGCCTCTCACTGTGACTGTGGCGACTGCTGAGTTAGTGGACGTCCAGCTGAAGTTGCCACTTCCTCCAGTCGCCTGAAACAGAGGCAACATCACATTACTGATTCAACCACACGAGGAAAACTAGATTCAAACTTTACTTTCTCTCATGTAGGGCCCTATGATTTCTGCAATGCCAAAAACACGGACGGAATCACGGAATCCGGATAAATCAAAAGTATGTCAGTACACTTAAAACAAAAAGTGATATGGACTAGTGTCTGTAAATATTAAGCTGCAAAAAGCCTTTAAATCGTGCAAATTCTGCACATCTCTGTGTGAATGATAGTTTCCTTTACTACACACATAATAAAGCACGGGACGCTCGCAGTGTTTTCAGCCTTTGCCGCCTCAATATATGAGTACATGAACTCAACTCAATATATGAGTACATGAACACATAAGCAATCTCTACAACTGCTCTGAGAGTCACTTCACCAGCATTCTTACTTTTGAGTAAATTTATCATCATATCATAAACAGAAACAAAGATATTCACAGCAAGACGTCAAAATACAGGTTCGCTATAACTTGAAGAAACAGTGACATAATTTACTTATAATGATAGTAATATAATGATTGTACAACTACTACTACTAATAATAACAAATATTATTTAAACATTATTTTTAAAGGAATATTTACCAGATAAATTATTTACCAGAATTTATTTAGCAAAATAATAAAACATATTTCATAAGACCTTCAAAATTAAATTGTTAATTTTTATAAATCGCTGTTTAATACTGGAAGTTTCATGAATCAAATTTAATTTAACCAATAAAATAGGGCAAACAAAAAAACAGGAACAAAACGGAATTTTGGAAAATTTAAACCGAAAAAATTCTGGAATTTGGAAATAATTGAATGGAACAAAACTGGAATTTTAAAATATTTAAACAGGAAAACAAAAACAGAATTTGAAAAAAAATAGATGGAAAAAACGGAATTTGGAAAAATGTAAACAGAAAAAAACGGAATTTGGAAAAAATGTAACCGATAATAACGGGATTTTAAAAATTACGGAACTAAATCGGAATAAAAAAAATATATATATATATTTTTATTTTTTTTACAAAAAAAAATTTGAATTTGGGAAAAAAATGTAACTCAATCTGGGAAAAATGAAACAGATTTCATAGGACCCTACTCCTGCTATTAGATGTTGATGTCTGATGAAAGAAATGAACACTGTCAGGCACCTTGATGCTGTACTGGTACGCTCCCTCTTTAGGCTGCCATGGGAATGTGAGGATGGCGGGAGTGAGGATGATGGGGTCGTAGAGCTCCACGTCCTGCTCATTACGCACAGGAACAGAGAGTGCGTGGACACTCCCCGTCTAAAGACACAAATGAGTAACAATGAACTACAACAGCATCAACCCAACAACACTGAACACTGAGAAGACCCTAAATGCTTCAACAGGAGACAAAAACCTACTTGATCAACAACCGTTTTCAGCATGCCATCAATGATGGTCTGACCGCGCTTCAAAGCTTTCACATGGTGGTAAGATCCATTAACAGACGAGTCCAGAACCTCAAAGAAATCTGTAGGGAACATGGTCTCTATACGGATATTCTGTGAAAACATGAATGTTTTAATAATTAAAAAAACTACCACAATATGGGAATTTAATTTACACAAAATATAGGGGAAAACAAAGAAACTTCGATGCAAAACAGAAATTGGAGTGTAGTCTGAGGAAACCAAACCACTGTATGTTTTAATAAATTGATGATTTTGAGTGCACTTCCAAACCATCCTGACAAACTTCATGTCTGTGAGTGATTAGTGGTAGATGTCTTGTGGTCTCCCCACAGAATTGGGATCATGTTAAACTGTTGCCGTAGGTTGCTTTTCGTGTTAAAGGTTTGGCATATTGCATATTTGAATGCAATGTTTTTATTGAAATATTTTATCCATTTTATTTTCTACCAATGATAAACTGTATTGTAGGAGCCTGTATGCTTCTTTATACCACCAATGGGTAGACAAAAATGTGAACTTTATTCAATACCTTCATCATGAGGATGGGTAAATGAAGACAAAAGTGAAATGTTGGGATAAGTAACCTTTTAATTTTACTTGACTAACTTTTCAGATTCTCGACTAATACTGAAATGAGAAGAGCCAATCAAAACCAATGAAACATCTTGACTTACATCAGACAGGTAAATCTTGTGTCCTGACTTATCAAACACTTCAATGAAGATCTCATATTTCCTCCCTGTCTCAAGGACCCAGCGATCCTCGGGATGAATCTTGAACGCTAGTACACAAGACAATATAAATCAACTACACTCAGTGTTATTCATTTAGTTAAGTTGTCAAAAAAGCTGAGAGCAAGTTTTCCTCATGCAAAGCTATTGAATAGACAAACCCAGGTATCCAGGCTCCACGACATAGATGGTGCTGTTGGGAAGTCGAGGAGCGCCCTGCATCCCGAGACCTTGACATTCAGAATGAAGGAAACCTCAGAGTAAAGCTATCAAAGCAAATGCACAGTCATCCCTAAACATCCCATGCTGCAGAAACACCCCCTTCTTCATGAAAGACTGCTGAGTGAAACCTGAAGCTGGGAAACGTCAGCATGTTTGTCGCTGGTGTGAAGGATACTCTTGTGGTCCAGCACGATGTTGGCGTGTCCATGCTGAAGCGCAAGCACTGTCGAGCTGCTCCGGTCCAGGTTTGCCACAGGGGCATCTGTGTTTCCGTGAGGGGCCACCACACTGTTCTGAAGGTGAAGCTCATACTGATCACAGGGCATGGACAGCTCTGAACGAGACAAGGACATGCTCAGAAACATACAAAACATGTCCACTGCAATAAGAGCCAGCATGGCCAACCCAAAAAGGGCGTTTTGCCCCCAATATTTATATTAAAGTGCCCCTATTATGCATTTGTAAAAAAATTAGCTGTGTGTAACGCAGCTCTAAGTGAATGAAAACACCCTGCAAAGTTTTAAATCTGAAAGTTCACCGTGTATAAAGTTATTGTCTCTCAAAAGAGTCGACTCTGAATCATTTAAACGAGTCGTTTTTAAAACGAATCCCAATGTTGACGTCAACATGAAACATTAGCATATTGCCGCACACTTGTTGCCACTAGGTGCGCTTTTGGAATGTTAAAAATAGCTGTTTCCCCGGTAACGCTGTACACAAAGTAACACTGCACTCACAAACTCTGCTTTAAATGAAATCGACCAATCAGCGCAGATTAGCATCGCGCAAAGGAGGCGTTTGGAAAAATGAATCGTTGAACGAATCGTTTGAGAGTCGTTGAGCCAATAAGGTAAAAAATAAATGCATATTATAAGAAAATAAGTGTTTTTTTACCATGCATGCATGTCAACCTGTTGTTGGGACTCCCAAAACCAAAATATGAACCTTTCATAACCCATAATGGGGCATTTTTAAACAATATCAAATGTTTTTATAATCTAGAGCAGTGGTTCTCAAAACTGTGAACAAAATGTCAAAGTTTGACATTCATTTAATTCTACCTCAACTTAAAGTAACATTAAAACTGAGCATGTATTTCTGACAAGCAAAATGCCGCTTCTAGTATAAAAAAACAGGACAATTAGTCCTCTTTTTTATCTTCCAGTTCTCTCTATCTATGGTCGATCTGCTAACACTCAAATTAAGCGCTCTCTTCTCTCTATCATTACAAGACACGCCCCCTTACTGCTGATTGGCTGAAAGTGTGTTTTGGGACACGGTCCGACAAAAAATAGCTTAGTGCACCTTTAATAATATAAAAAACACTGCAATAACCAATAAAGATATTGATTAATTGCTGAATTAACGCAAGCTTACCTGTAATCTTTCCTTGTCGAATCTTCTGGACTTTGTATTTGATGTAGGTGCCAGCAAGCAGATAAAGGTCATATGCAGGACTCAGAAGAATGTTCTCCAGAATCAGCAATCTGACCTCAGCAGCTCCAACATCCTGAAAAACAGTCCGAAGAGTCAACCAAAAGTAAGCACACCTTCACATATTCATATCTATTTGTATGATGTGCAAAAGCAATCACTAATTTGACACACCTTGTACATTGCTTCTTGTATTTTGGCTTTGAGTTTGGCGTGGCCGGTTTTTATTCCCGAAACTAGGATGATATCTCCCTGATGTCCCACTCGCTCCATCTCAGAAATATACGCAGGAGGAGTGTACGCCGACTCCGCAAACCTCAGCACCCTGGAGAGAGGCACAGTAGACATCATATAAAACTAAAAACAAGGATGTGAAGAATAGCTGGACTGTCTCATTTTCATTTTTTGTCTGGTTTTTGGAAAGACGCATCTTCAGATACTGAACCGAATCCACTAGACAGACTGTATTCCTCACAGCCTCGATGTCATTCATTAATAATTAAAAGGATAGTTCACCCAAAAATCTGACTACATTTACTCACCCTCGTGTCTTTCCAAACCAAACTTTTTTGTCTTTGACAAAAACGGTTTTCAAAATATCTTATTTTGTGTTCTACGAAACATTCTTAAAACTTTGGAATAAATTGAGTACGATTAAATGACAGAATTAGTATTATTAGTATTTAAACGTGGTGTCTAGCCCAGTTAAAGGATAAAACCCTTAGTTTATTAGGGATGCACAATATTCCATTTTTGCCGATATTTTTCAACTCATTTTTGCCGATATCTGATATACCGATATCTTTCAACAAATTTTTGCCGATATCTGATATACCGATATCTTTCAACTAATTTTTGCCGATATACCAATATTTTTAAACTAATTTCTGTCGATATCTGATATACCGATATTTTTTAAATAATTTTGCCTATATCTGATATACCGATATTTTTTTTATAATTTTGCCTATATCTGATATACCGATATCTTTCAACTAATTTTTACCGATATCTGATATACCGATATCTTTCAACAAATTTTTGCTGATATACTAATATTTTTCAACGAATTTGTCGATTTCTGATATACCGATATTTTTCAACTCATTTATGTCGATATCTGATATACCGATATTTTTTTAATAATTTTGCCTATATCTGATATACCGATATCTTTCAACAAATTTTTGCTGATATACCAATATTTTTTACTCATTTTGCCCATATCTGACATACCGATATCTTTCAACAAATTTTTGCCGATATACCAATATTTTTCAACTAATTTTTGTCGATTTCTGATATACCGATATTTTTCAACTCATCTGTCGATATCTGATATACCAATATTTTTTTAATAATTTTGCCTATATCTGATATACCGATATCTTTCAACAAATTTTTGCTGATATACCAATATTTTTTACTCATTTTGCCCATATCTGATATCTCAATATCTTTCAACTAATTTTTGCCGATATACCAATATTTTTCAACTCATTTTTGTTGATTTCTGATATACAGATATTTTTCAACTCATTTTTGCCAATATACCAATATTTTTCAACTAATTTTTGTCAATTTCTGATATACTGATTTTTTTTACTCATTTTGCCGATATCTGATATACTGATATCTTTTAACTAATTTTTGCCGATATACCAATATTTTTTACTCATTTTGCCCATATGTGATATACCGATATCTTTCAACAAATTTTTGCCGATATACCAATATTTTTCAACTAATTTTTGTCGATTTATGATATACCGATATTTTTCAACTCATTTCTGTCGATATCTGATATACCGATATTTTTTTAATAATTTTGCCTATATCTGATATACCGATATCTTTCAACAAATTTTTGCCGATATACCAATATTTATTAACTTATTTTGCCCATATCTGATATATCAATATCTTTCAACTAATTTTTGCCGATATACCAATATTTTTCAACTCGTTTTTTTTAATTTCTGATATACAGATATTTTTCAACTCATTTTTGCCAATATGCAATATTTTTCAACTAATTTTTGTCGATTTCTGATATACTGATATTTTTTTACTCATTTTGCCGATATCCCAATATTTTTTAGTTCGTTTTGCCGATATCTGATATACCGATATTTTTTAACAAATTTTTGCCGATGTCCCGGTATTTTTAGCTTGTTTGCCGATATGTGATATACCGATATTTTTCAACTAATTTTGACCGATACCGATATATTTCCTTTTGTTTGAAAGCAACACCAAGTCTCTCCTGAGCAGAAATTATAAACAAACTGTATATTTGTTAATTGTTATAATTGTAAATTTGCTAACTTATTTGTTAGAATAAAATAGACAATAAGGAAGGATTTTTGACAGCACATTGAAGCTTTAAAAATAACTATAAATAAACTATTTATACTTATATATAACTATATATAATAATCAATTACTGCTTTATTTAATCAGAAACACAGTCTAAATGTTATTTCTGTATGCTATTTTACTTTTAATTTAGAAGTAGGCCAACAGCGCCCCCTACAGATTAAAACTCCTTACACAGTTTTAATTAGTTTTCTGGGCACTGGCACCCAGGGGAGGCTATTACTGTTTAATCACACACCGAACTCATTCTGTAAATGCATTCATTAAATACACCAATCCTTAACACTCAATATAATCATCATTCACATAAAACTGCTTCAAGAATGAGCCACACTGCTTATCTAATCACTAGCACACCCTGAGCACATGTAAGTTAACGTATTCCTCTTATCGGCAAGACTTATCAGCAAAATTATTAATATCGGGCCGATGCCGATTTTTACATTTAAAGCTATTATCGGCTGATATCAGTTGGATAATATCGTGCATCACTAGTGTTTATACCGAAATCCAGATACATTTTATCCCCATATGCTGAAAAAAATAACGTGTTTATGAATATTAAATTGAAAATTGTCAAACATGAGGCAACAACTGGATCATCAAAGCAAAAGCCTGATTTGGTCCTCATTTGAGGGGTGAGGTCTTACCGCAGGGTGTTGTAGGAGTCGGGGAAGTCGGCCATCTCAGCATCCTTCACGATCGTCCACTCAAACAGCAGACTGGCTAGCGTACTGAAGGTGTTTCCTGAAGACAGGAGGAGGAATACTTTACCCAGACGGCACATGAACAGCATGACACAACCCTTCATCACTGTCAGAGTTATCCTAGAAGCCTAAAACCATTTCATGTGTGCAGTGTACAAGTAAGGTATAATCAACGGCTAGCGGTGCATTAAACGATTTGAATGCACGACGTGGACTCTGGTTGCCTCCGCAAAGTGCATTAAGATCGTTTAATGCCCATCTAGCCGCTGATAATCCCGCTTATGCCATGGTCATTTGCCAGCATTCACATATTAAAGATGTTAATAATATTTGCTGGCTTATTCCATGGTAATTTGCCAAGTTATAAACAATTTATTACTGATTATTGCTCTTTGCAGCGCAATATTTGACGGGTAGGGTAATAATGATGGTTATTTTCATCAGTTACGGCTTGTTAGCGCTAACATTCCTACCAGCTTCAAATAAGACACAGAGATGAAATAGTGCGGTAAGACCACATTTATTTGAATTAATTATACATGTATTTCAATTAATTGTCGATTGAGAGAGAGATGACAGTGACTGTGTACCTGCTTGCTGCGTTTCTCTCTACAAACAATTGCTTCAAAAAAAGTGATTTTATCACCTCGTTGCTGGGGAATATAATGTAAGCGAACAAGTATCGATCTTTTATTTTAGTAATAAAAATTGCGGGAAAGCATTGACAAGTTTGTGTGTGTGTGTGCGCAGCACAATCTGCAATCTTCGACCTCTCTCTCTCTCTCCGTGTGTGTGTGTGCGAGCGAGTGATGTGTGTTGGTTAGTGTGCATCAAATAAAGCAGCGTATTAATATGGAACGGTGATTAAACTGACCTGGAACTACCTAATTTAATCATCACCTGAATTATCATAATGGATTATTCAGACAGACCATGGCATAAGCAGAGATAACAATACGTGCGGTTAGTGTTATAATGCTTAATGCGTGCACTGTGTGCCTTTAAAGAAAAAAATATTGAGTAAGATTTAGTTTCCAGATCTAATTAAAAACAGCAGATGAAAATGGAAGAGCAGATCTGAATGCACTCACCCTCAGAGTCCAGCGCATTGATCTTCAGCTCCAGCGGCGAATCCTCCAGATGAAGCTCTCGCGTGGTAGACACGATCTGGATCTCGCTGATCACATCCACTATAGCATCACAGCGCAGCACCTGTCCAGTCACTGACACACACACACAGTATCATCAGCAGTGTGCACACTGGGGGGGGGGGTCTTCAGTAGAGATCGACCGATATATCGGTTTACCGATATTTTTCCTGATATTTAAGCATTTTACCATAATCGGTTATCGGTTTTGAAAAAAATAAAAAAACGGTTTAGAATTTTTTTTTTTTACATACATAATTATACAGAGTATAACCAGCAGTGAAATTTTGTTCTCTGCATTTGACCAATCCAAGTACACACACACCTGGAGCAGTGGACACACACACACACACCTGGAGCAGTGGACACACACACACTTGGAGCAGTGGGCACACACACACACCTGGAGCAGTGGACACACACACACACACACACACACACACACACCTGGAGCAATGGACACACACACACACCTGGAGCAGTGGACACACACACACACACACACACACACACACCTGGAGCAGTGGACACACACACACACACACACACCCCTGGAGCAGTGGACACACACACACACACCTGGAGCAGTGGACACACACACACCTGGAGCAGTGGACACTGTTCACTCAGGAGAAGCTCCAGCACAACCCCCGCATGTAACTTAATAAGATTCACTTGTTTGAAACGCGCTAAATTATATTAACATTTACTATAGAACCATTATTTCGCCAATAAACATCTAAATAAATACATCTCTATCATCTCTATACATCTAAATTAATTATTTATTTTCTCCACAAGCGATCGCAGTTTGAGTATAGTTCTGTGTAAATAGATGAACCGCGCTGTCAGCAGTTTTCATAATCTAGAATGACAAAAACATTTTAATAATTCTGATAAAACAGTTAAGAAATGCAATAAAATATGATGTTTTGTTTGTTATAGCTTATTTCAATATTCTAGAGAATATTATTCAGTGAATTATTCTTCACTCTTTAGTCTATTAAACAGATTATAAATCTAAAACTGTAGTTTAAAATGAAGTTGATATGACTTCTGTCCTTTATTTTCTCCATTTGAATACATTAGACATTATTTTGCTTACTGTTAAATGTTAATATCAGTGTTGCTGATAATGCTTTTTATAAATAAAATGTTTTTATTGTTGTAATTTGAAGATTAAATTGTACATGAAAGACTTAATTTTCAACCGTTGTTTGTTGTTGTTAAGATGACTGAAAGCGAAGAATGAATGGACTTCACTCTGTTATTTATTTACTTTATAACAGTAAATAAATATCGGTTCTGAATATCGGTTACCGGGTACATAAACATGCAAATAATCGTTATCGGTATCGGTTATAAAAACTCAATATAAAGTAAATAAATAACAGAGTGAAGTAGGCTTGCCGCGATAGACATGACGACGGTTATACTGGTGTTAAGCCGCAACACTGTTACATCACTTTCTCACCATGCCACCGTCCCCCACAGTCGTTTAGATTGATTTTATAGTAATAAAAATAAATTCGTTCAGATAGAGGACACTAAAATTAAAACTGAACGCGGCTGCTAAATGCAACGCACCGAACGAACGAGAGTCTTGCATTGCCGCGGCTGTCCCGACCAGATTTCTTACTCCGCTGTCCTTGAAGGACGTGCAATTCTCTTTCCTTTTTTTTTTATTATGCTTATCCTATCATTTTAAATGACAGACTGTGTCGAATTTATTTATTTTTCTCTGCTGCACTTTTCACTGTGTTAACAGCAAGATGTTAAATTAATTTAGTGTTTTGACAAGACTAATAAAATAGCTATTAGGCTAAACCTTCATTTTTTTCCTATTGTGTTGTAGGCTGAATGTTAGCATAAACTAATTATATCCTGACAAAACTAATTATAATATGGATTACAATTTTTGTATAACTTTTTTCCTCTCTGTGAAACTTTATTCCGTGTTGGCAGCAAAATGTTATTGACATTTATCAGTCAATAAATTCAAGACTCTTGACAAGACGAATAAAATAAATACACTTTTGTGCAGACTAAACTTTTATTTGTTAGCCTTAGGACTTAAAATAGTCCCGCGCAGACCTCTACATCCCAGATCAGATTTAATTTATCACTGAAGAGAGATAACTGACAAGAAGAGTGAGGTGACACAGACAAGAAGAGTGAGGTGACACAGACAAGACGATGCGGAAGAGTTTCGAAACGAAATGTAAAAGCGCCCGTTTAAAGCCTGATGACTTCTGAGTTTGACATTAATCTAGGTCAAGGAGAAAACTCACCGAGATCTACCAAGTGAAAAGTAAATAAATGATAAAATACACATTAAATAATAATTAAAAAGGCTTGTTGTGATGTATCTTTATGTTGCATTAATTTAATAATGATAAATAAAATAGTATTTTATTATTATTCACTATTCACGTCAAGCAGAAATATGAGTGATCGAGAGCACACATACACGTTTCGTTTGCGCATTATTTATAACGGACATAACGCGCGTCATGACACTGTAATCAGCTTTACCTTGATTACAAAACTTGCCCATTAAAACTTGTGTGTACTAGTGTGACACTGGCTTCTGTTATCCAGCGAGAGCAGTAGTTTGTGTATCATGTTCTCATACAGCGGTTTTGAGCCGCCGTTCAGTCTGTATTCACAGCGCCATGAGAACCGTATTTCTCCTCCTGAACACAGAATACATAGAGAGGTCCTGATCGAAGTGATAATGTAAAAAAAAAACATTCGTTTCTCATTTATTTGGTTCCACAGTATTTGCTGATTTTTATTTTAAACACTGCTTGACACCGAATTGCTGCTGATATTAAAGTCAAAGTAAAACGCGCACGGCGCTTACAGGCTTATTTAAAACCTAAGGAAAAGAGGGAAAACTCAAACAAAATATCAACTTCATTTTAAACTACAGTTTTAGGTTTATAAGCTGTTTAATAGGCTAAAGAGTGAATAATAATAATTCACTGGATAATGTTAATTCACTGAATAATATTCTCTGGAATATTGAAATAAGCTATAACAAACAAAACATCGTATTTTATTGCATTTCTTAACTGGCATGTTTTATCAGAATTATTCAAATGTTTTTGTCATTCTAGATTATGAAATAACTGCTGACAGCGCGGTTTATCTATGCATTTACACAGAACTATACTCAAACTGCGATTGCTTGTGGAGAAAATAAATAATTAATTTCGATAGAGATGTATTTATTTAGATGTTTATTGGCGAAATAATGGTTCTATAGTAAATGTTAATATAATTCAGCGTGTTTCAAACAAGTTAATCTTGTATAAAGTTACATGCGGTGGTTGTGCTGGAACACTGCTCCAGGTGTGTGTGTGTGTGTCCACTGCTCCAGGTGTGTGTGTACTTGGATTGGTCAAATGCAGAGAACAAAATTTCACTGCTGGTTATACTCTGTATAATTATGTATGTAAAAAAAAAAAATCTAAACCGATATTTTTTTTTTTACAAAACCGATAACCGATTATGGTAAAATGCTTAAATATCGGGAAAAATATCGGTAAACCGATATATCGGTCGATCTCTACACATGATCAACATATACAACTTAACATTAAACGTCACAAAGTTATAATATATTCTAGATGGCTTGTAATATAGCACACAGGTCCTTTCGGATTCAATGTAGAGCTGGGCGGTATACCGGTTCATACCGAATACCGGTGTTTATTTTTCTTACGATATGAATTTTTAAAATACCGCAATACCGGTGTCATTTAAATAACGTTTGAAACGCGACACTGTTAGAGAGGGGTCTCTTTTCACTGTTGCATTTTGGCGAGGATACAGCTGTATGTGTTACTAACCGTGAAAGTTCCGAAACTGAAGCACTAGTAGAATATGATGAGAGAGAAGTCATCCACAATATCCACATCGACCGCACCACATATCCACCATCCGCTGCATAAGCTCCCGCGTCTCTCACAAACTAAAGTTCTCCGTCGATACGACGGATTCCCATCAATTGCAGGGTTCCCGCCTTCTTAAATTCACTTTTCATCATTTTAAGACCGTAAATACGCTTACATTTCTCAAATAGTGTTATAAATGTCTTGATTTTAGCTTGAATGGGTCTTAAATTAAGTAAAGACGAGGTGCATTCAGTCTGATGAGGGGGATGTGAGCAAAGCCTGGAGTGGATTAAAGCACGTTCCTCTCTCCACTCTAAGCGTTCAGTAATCACTCCGCTCTGGATCCACTCCGGGTTTTACATTCCAGCTCACGGAAAAACTGCTCCGTGTTCACTCCATTTAAACGTTATCAGGGATTACTGAGGGGAAAGAAACATGTAGGAAACATGTAGCACACTATTGTTGTTCTGCGGAACACCAAAAATCATCACCGCCTCGGCAAACAGCATAGTTACGCCACTCGCATCATTTAGAGTCGGGTTCTTAGCAGAGAACACCGAACATCACTTGAATTTCGGCGCGGGATTGCAGCTAATAATAATAATTATATTCATTCCCACAGGTTCCGACAGAATGCATCACATTTGCACGTGCTTTTGATTCTTGAGCTCACTCATGCGCTCTTAATTTCTGTGCGCCCACAGATCGCGATCAGGAGACAGCTTTTAATAATTATAAGGGGAGTTTGCAAATGTGATATATTGATTTAATACAAAAGATCAATAAACAAGTACTGCATGATTTGGTTCTATTTCATCAACTAGTTCAAAATAAAGTAACAGCTGAGCCGCTGTGCATCACTAAAAGCAAATTTATATGTAAAACATTAATGTCCACATTAATCTATGAATGTAATTGCACTCATGCCACCTCTGAGCCTCATTAAACGTCTGAAAATGTACGTACAAGCCACTTTTGTGTTCTTCTGTGTCAAACTATACAAATTATTTTTTTTATTAATACTAATTTCATGATTGGTAACTTATGTCGTATTGTACTTATTATATTTTTTTAAATATAAAAAGCTTATAAACATACATTTTTGAATTTGAAGTAGATGTAAATGATGCTATTGCAAAGGTAAAAATAAAATACCCCTGTAAGTCACTTTAAGGAGTCAAACGTCACCTCAGATTCGGAAGGCAAATTTTTTTTTTATTGATCAGAAGGTACTCCTAAATGTTTTTAATTAGGAGGACAAGCGCTCCTAATTACATGAAGAAAAACACGGCTCTTAAACTGTGTGTGTGACTGTAGCCGTATGGCTGTGGAATGGGGTTTGGCCGAGGAAATATTTTGTCAAATGTATTTTTTGTTTGCTTTAACCCCTGTATTTAGTGTGGACTTTTTCTACAATATTCACTCATCATGACACTAAAATATGGCATTCTAAGTCAATCTACTGCAGTTTTTCCTCAGTCAGTAGAAAATGTGGTTAACACCCGGTCATGCATGAAAAAAAATACCGTCATATACCGTGAAACCGGTATAATTTAGAAAAATACCGTGATATAAATTTTTGGTCATACCGCCCAGCTCTAATTCAATGGCACTAATGCACATGCTCAGCTCACAGTAAATGCATTGAAAACAACAGCCGGTAGAGCGAGAGGAGGAGTCACTCACAGATGTCCTCGGCGAGTATGATGCTGGTGAGTCTGGACGGCTGCGTGGAGCGGGCCTGAAGAACGGCTTTATGAGAGCACTGCCGCTCATCCACATCCAGCGCCTCTATACTGGCCACCTCCGGCCTGTTAGACGACCTGGACACAGAGAGAACACGCTTCACTACTGGCTGCTCTGCAACAGCTTACCCCATCTTAAACATTCAATGCTATAATAGAGTATTGCAACGGGTTAATTTACTAAACTCTAACCAATGCGTTCACCTGTTAAAGCTTACAGTAGGCTTTTGAAATCCATCATCACTTGAATTAAGATAAGAAAACATTTAATTTCAAAGCACAGACTTTAGCACCTCTTTTCATGATTTAAAACCATAAGATCTAGTTTAATAGCTGTGATACTTCATCAATTGATTGAAATCAATTATTTGCATATATGACAGTAAACACTGACATCTAATAATGCATTTAATCTTAAGAAAATAAAGCATAAGCATAAACCCAAATAGGAAATAGTTATCGAATAGGCACGTGTGGTAAACTCCTGAAACACCGCTGTCTCATATTTTATAGCACTCAATGCAATTTATGAAATAAATCAATCATATCTGTATGCATGTGAAAATATTCAGATGTAATCACTAACATTTTCTCAGTAACTGTAACGGTTTACACTTATATTTATTGTGTAATTAAGTTACATGTAACTAGTAACTCCCCAGCACTGATTCCTATTGGTTTGCAATGCTCTGTAAAATGGCCTTGGTTATAGAAGTGCATGCAGACTGGATGTTACCAGGCTGTAGACGTGCATTCAGGCCATAAAGTTGGGTTTTTCTTCGAAACTAACAAGCACTGTGAATCTTACGGACTGGTATTAATAATGAACTGATATGAATATAGAGCGGGTGATGTAGAGTGCAAAAAGTGTACTGTTAAAATTAAATTAGGTGGCCTTGCATCACAAATTAAGTGCAATGCACGAACACTTCTGCTGGTGTTGAGGTGGGATATGGGCGAGCGACAGGTTTGGTGTCATGGGTCGGTTTAAGGTGTAGGAATGGGAGTGTAATTATAAATGTAATAAAAAAAAATGAATCACATGTGTAATCACATGCAGGTGTTTTTTTAATGTAAGTGCAATGTTAAAACATGCATGTACACAATAAGTGCATTGTATCAAATTATTAATTTCAATGCAAGTACTAGTTGAGGTCGCATAATATAATATAAAGTGAGGTGCTACAGCAGATCAAACATCCCAGCATCCCTCACAGCAGCGCCACGTGCTTCAGCTTTATGGCTCCTTTATTAAAAATGCATAAGGTATCCACCATGTGTCTTTCACTACTGTAGTTTGTGGTGTTGTAACATGTTTGATGTTACAAAGCAAAATGTGCATTATATATAATGTGTGCAGCAGTATTTCTTAATGACTCTGTCAGCATTCAGTGCACTTACCATCGATAACATCCTTCAGTTGCTTCCAGTGTAAAATTAATCTTCGTGCCTTTGGCAAGAGGTAATAAAACTTTAGGTATGTTGAGTTTGGCCGCGTTTGTCAAACTGCAGATAAAGGTCAAAATAACGAGCGCACGAGCGTTCATCATCTTCACGAGTTTATGTCAAGTCAAGGTTATGAGATAATATGCGAGGGTTTCTCCAGTAGACACTCAAGCTCCCGCCACATCCCACAAAGCACTGAGCAGAAGTGTCAGATATGAGCCATGCATCAGACTACCGTTACAGCAGCAGCACGCGCATTCACTGTGACCAGGAATACTACTTTCATTATTGCTTCTTCATGAATTCAGCGCTTCAGATATTCAAACAAGAACCAAAACCGTGGATATTTAAAATACAAGTCCGATAAACGGGCAAAAACTTTGAGCGGAGCATGCAAAAAAATTATATGTTTTGAAGACACATAGTCGCATGGAAATACCCGCCGTGGACTACTATTGAAGCACCGTAATGCATGCTGGGACATGTTCTCCGTCATTGTGAAAAGAGTGACGAGTTTCCTTAAAGGCACATGGTACTAAAGCACAGACACAGTGTTGGTTAAAAATTATAATAATTCACAAAATATAGACGTATTTTAAATGAATAAATGCATGCATGCATGAATTAATAAATTAATTTATGAACGAATGCATGAATGAATTTATGAATTTATGAATTAATTAATTAATTTATGAATAAATTAATGTATGAATGAATGAATGCACGAATAAATGATTGAATGAATGAAAGTATGAATAAATGAATGTATGAATGAATGAATGAATGAATGAATGAATGCACGAATGAATGATTGAACGAATTAATGTATGAATAAATGAATGAATGAATGAATGCACGAATGAATGATTGAATGAATGAATGTATGAATAAATTAATGTATGAATGAATGAATTAATGAATGACTGAATGAATGTATGAATAAATGAATGTATGAATGAACGAATGAATGCACGAATGAATGAATGAACGCACAAATTAATGAATGCACGAATGAATGAATGAATGAATGAATGAATGAATGAATGAATGAATGAATGAATGAATGAATGTAAGGTGCGGACACAGATTCATTCTGTTGGTTTGAAGTGTCTTTAAGCAGTCCTTACAGGCCTGGTTCCAGAATCAAATCACCGAGGGTGCTTCTAAAATTAGTGAGGCTGCTCTAGAAATGTAGGCCATGAATGCGACGATACAAACTCTAGAAATCTAGTATCTAGACCAGTGGTTTTCAAACCTGTCCTGGAGAAACCTGCCTTGCTCGCATCTCGAGCAAGGCAGGTTATCTCCCTTATCAGACACACCTAATTCAACTAATCAGTTTCACATTTTAAATAGAGTAACTTCTATTGCATTTCCCAAGTAACCTTCCCAACACGGACTGTCAGGGATATTTTCTATACATTCATATTATACTTATTTTTTGTCTGGTGAATTTGGTGAATCTTAAAAATGTAATATGTACTGTTATAGACCTACTTACTATAATGCTTCATATACAGCAGTCCACTTGCATATACAGTATATGCCTCATAGAGACACATACTGAGACACATGTATAACAGACGCAATTTCTTTAAGACTGCAAGGGAAGCTCAGCTTCCCCTATAATTGTCAAAAAATGAATGGTCATATATATGTACTATTATGTTAACATTTTATTGACTAAAAATGCGTTAAACACGTTCATCTCGAACGAAAACAATTTCGTTCAGAATCAGCTACTTAGGTCGGCTGACTCGATTTCCTTCTCATTCATTCCCGTAGCGTACAGTGCATTACTCTGTTGAAGCCCAGCGTCCATTGACTTCAATGGGGCTGCTTTAAACTGTTTTTTTGAGTGCTTAGAAACAAGACGGTCATTGGATAATGCTGCGATTATGTCCCGCCCACGGACGCTCAGCGTCTCTGGGATGAATGGAGGAGTGGGCTGACCCGGACTCCGAGCGTCTGCGTGATGATTGGAGGGTCTGTCGAAAGACTGCATCTCCTTTTGACCAGCAGCCGCCACTGATGTATAAGTATTGAACACGGCTTTCATGCCTTTTTGCACCTAGCTTTCTTCACGTGTTCAATACTTTTTCCCCTGTGTCATTCAATTTTATTACACATAACTTCATTTCTGAACTTATTTGTATTGTTTTCTTTGTATATATGGATTATTTGGGTTGTTACCAATATTTGGTGAAAATATAAAGTCAAGAGCACCGTTAGAAATATATTTACTGAGAAAAAAGGTGATATGTTCAATACTTATTTTACCCGCTGTATATATAGTCTCTTACAATCAATATCCCACATACTGTAATGTGTACATTTGTCAATTTTAGTGGTCACTGAGCCTCTACTCAGACAAGCAGACCCTTGGTGACCCTTCAGTTTCAGCACTTCAGTTCACTTATTATATGCATATGAACCATTTACAGCTATGAAAACCACAGCAAAGTTTTCATCACTTGTGCTCAATTATCTTGTCCTCAATTGACTTATTCATGTTCAAGGTCATGGGTTTTCATGGGTTTGTTTCCCAGAGAATGCGTGAAAGGACAAAATGTATGTGACCCTGGAGCATAAAAGCAGTCATAAGCAGTACATGTATATTTGTAGAAATAGCCAACAATACATTGTATGGGTCAAAATTATACATTTAAATTTTATGCCAAAAATCATTAAGATATTAAGTAAATATCATGTTCCATGAAGATATTTTGTAAATGTCCTACTGTAAATATATCAAAACTTCATTTTTTATTAGTAATATGCATTACTAAGAACTTCATTTGATCAACTGTTTTTTTTTTTTTTTGACAGAGATACAATTCACAACATCTATTTATGACATGTGTCACTTTTACAGCATTTCCAACTTATATTCCCGATTCAGGGAAAGACAAGCTGCTCAAAAAGTTCTTCATGACAAAAACAGATCAATATATCTCTTTAAATTATATTCAAATTATATAGCAAAAACTATTTACAAAAGAAAGGGATGTAGGCACAATATTTATATATAAACATAAAACATATGTTCTATAACAAAAAAACATTTGGTTCAATAGGGGTTATAAACTCGATCCATTTGGACCAAAATTTAACAAACATATATTTTTGGTTATTTATACAAAATGTAATTTTCTCCATAGTAAACATACTTTTACAATGCCAATTCAGTTTTGTATTTGTGGCAGATTAGGTTTATACCAGCATCTGGTAATAGCTGTTTTACTTGAAGCAAGAATTATTCTATACATATATTTATTTTTATTTTCCCAGGAAACCTTATTTTCCTATTGGCACCTTGGCAAAGTTGGCAAAGTACCTCAAAACTGAAATATCTAAAATCGTTTCTAATACATTACGTATATATTTCCAAAAACTTCTGATATTAGGACAACCCCAAAATATATGACAATTATTAGCATCCTGTGAGCCGCAAAGTCTCCAACAATTTGAGTTGCCTAGGAATTTATTTTGATCTGTTTTGGTGTAAGGAAAAAACTAATGGTATTTCTCCAGCAAAATTCTCTCCAATAAGAAGAACGAGAAGTTGCCCATTGTAGTTTACATATATTTTCCCAGTCCTCAGTTGAGATTTCATTTGAACGACTTTAAAGGTGATTTTCTCAATATTTAGATTTTATTTTGCATCCTCAGATTCCAGATTTTCAAATATTGTCCGATCATAACAAACCACACATCAATGGAATGTTGTATAAACTGCTTCAGCACTTTTTATGCACAATTAAAGTACATTAAGTAAAAAATTTTTTTTCTTATGAATACTTTTTGATATTTTTATCCTCGTGCTCTTGTCCTGGATTTGAGAAAACACTGATATTACAAGACGGTCTCTTCCTTGTGTGTGTTGTGAGGAGGCGGAGCTTCTGACATCTGATGTGCATTTACAGCTCAGGTGTGATTTATTACCATTTATGTCTCATTTCACTGCTATATTTAATCTTCTTGTTAGGGAAACCTGATGCAATGAATAAAGAACTGAGACAGAAACACATACACAATTCACACATTAAAGTAAATTATAAATAACTTGAGATATTTTGTACCAAGATAGGATTTCCACATAGTTTGAGACCTTAGTTAAAGTCTTGATTACCAAAAATATTTAACATTTTCACCATAACTGTCCAATCATTATTGAAAATAATATATGTTGATATTAACTATGGGAACTTGTAATAAATTGTGTATTATAGGCTATTTAATGGTACACTGTAAAAAAATGATTGTGAGTTTTAATCAGGTGGACAAGTGAAATCATGTCCTGTCAACTTGCAGTGTCTCACTACACAATAGGATGAGTTATAACAACCTCAACTTGAAGTGAAATTGAAAACTTAAAATAACAAGCTCATATAACAACAAAACATAGGTTCTCTCAATTTTCTGTGTAATGCGCATGTGCCAGAAACTCTACGTCATGACGACGTACTATTTTAACCCAGTTGTGATAGACGTGTCATCCGCCATTTTCTGCACGAGAAGTTGCTGATCATGCAAGAAAAGACGAAACAGCCCGCGATTGAACGAATACAGATGGATTTTATAGACTGCAAATAATAAAATGAGTAAGTATACCCTGATTTGTGCTTTCTTTAATGTTAATTTAGCCTTTTTTTCGCTCACCGTCCGCGTTTTGATTTCAGGCCATCACATTTTGCAAACTAACGTTACAACTTGGTTAATCAGCACAGCAGTTACACGCATTGCCTGGCAAATTCGTGGTTATTCACTTTCAGACATCCCTGACAGTCCCCCAGAATCTAAATAAACCAATATTTCGGAGTATATGTGCCATTAACTCCAAAAGTTCACTGCATTGAGACACGCTGTGTTGAGAGAACTGATGCGAACAGCTGATACGTATGATTATTATTTAACTGAAGTTATAATTACAAATTACTTTTATTTGATTGCGTTTGAGCGTATGTTCATCCGCTAAGACGATAGACATCATTGCGTTATGTAAAATAACTGGTGAACCAATTTTTTAACCTGTTCATTCAAACGAACTGTCCAAAAGAATCGGTTCGCGGAAAAGAACCGGACTTCCCATCACTACATTGTGGCTCAAGTTAATGTTGATAAACAGATAAAACAGTGTACCGTTGCATATAACTGACTTTTTAGCGTGTTTTTAATCGGATCTCATTATCGTTAGTTTTTATCATAGAAACGCCGAATGACCAGTAACGTTAATATCTGAAGCGCCGCCGCCAGCCCATATTTGTTTAATATGAGAAATATGAATTTTTATTTATACATGATTACAACAACATTTAGTTCTAATTTGTTATATTTTTAAAATACTTGATTGACTTATTTTTCTTAAACGATCAGTTGTTATTCTTTCAAATTACATGCTATATGAATGTTTTTGAGCAAACCCAAGTCTTCTGTGCTAATTTGCGCGTTGATCTTGTATTAGTATAATGTCACTACTTTTTGTAGTTTAATAATCGCATGATTAAACTTTTGTCGTGTGTTAACTGAGAAGCCCTGAAGAATCATTAGATTCAGATTTACGTTTTTGTAGAAAACATTTTCACCTAATAAAAGCTGTATTTACAGCGTTGCTCAATTTTATATCGCCAGCAATATCATCACTGAATAAGAGGACTCCAGACATCACCTTTGTTGATTCTGCTATGAGCAGCACGTATTCTTTGAGAAGACAAGAAGTCATTGAGGAGGAGCCACCAGTGTCACAAATGAAACTCCGATGGCCAGCACTTTTCACAGAGAGACAGGTAAATTGTGTTGATTTGTTTCTGTGTGCTTTAAATTTATCAGAAAATATTTGGATATCAAAGTTGTGCTGTTACATTTGAAGATATAGGCAAACTTAATATCCTAAGATTATATGACCATCCTGCATGATGTTTTAATTTAGTACTGTTGAAGACTTTAACTTAGACCCTGGCATCACTGTTAAATTTGTAAATGTATTTATTTTTATAGATCAGCAAAGAATTCACCAGGCTTGTGTCAAAAGACCTGTGCAAGTCATTTTTTGAAGGCATAGATGGTCATCTCTCAATGCTGATACAGTTATTCAGGTCAAAGCGTTATGAAGACATTCCAGAAATGACTTCAATACTGGAGAGCCTTGATAAGAATGTGAGTCAATTTGTTTTAAAGCAGTCTTTCTCTCCCCAAAATGACAATTCTGTGATCAGTTAGGCCTACTCACTTTCATGTTTGTCCATACCCCTATTACCTTTTTTCTTATATGGATCATAAAACTAGTGATAGTAACATATTTTCATTCAGTGACTTCAGAGTAAGTGTTTAAAAAGTAACCTGTACGATTTGTGTCATATTCCAAGATTTCTAAAATCATACAATCTTTTTGTATAATTAAGACGTAAAAATGTAAGTCTTTGTTTACAATAATGTTTGATTTGTATTAGCTTCGACATAAATGTTAAACCTCATTGGTTCTTGCAAGTCTTCTGATAAAATGTCATGACACTAGAACAGTGGTCTCAAACTCAATTCCTGGAGGGCCACAGCTCTGTACAGTTTAGCTCCAACCAGCTCCAACTCATACCTGCTTGGCAGTTTCTAGCGATCTTGATTAGCTGGATCAGGTGTGTTTGATTAGGGTTGGAGCTAAACTGCGGAGCTGTGGCCCTCCAGGAATTGAGTTTGAGACCAATGCACTAGAACTTATGAGGTTGGATGTTGCATTATGTCGTAATAACAAGCAATATTACACACCCCTGATTTAAGGGGTGAGCCCCTGATGTAACCCCCTGATGTAATCACTGGGGATTTATTGACAACAAAAGTATACAAGTGTAAATGTGCAAATTTGAAAATGAATGTTTTTATTTGTCATAAAAAGCATCAAATGGAGAATGGATAAACCAATACAGAAAAACTAAGCATTGTAGGAATAAAGTTAGTTCTTTAACCGTCCTATATTTTACAGACAACAAACCAAAGGATGAGGACAGCAGCATTGCTGGGCCTGCCGTGGTACATGCGAGAAACTCCTTCTAAATTCATGAAGATATGCGAGGTAAGCTGAAAACATGTAAGGCAAAACATGGGAAAATTTTACTTTACATATTTTAATTTGCATAAGTCTGGGGACTATATTTGTGTAATTTGCTTTTAACTAATAGTACCTTGTTTTGTTTACATTCCATAAAGCCGAGTGACTGTGAAGAGGATGTGATCAAGGGTGTGGTGATTGGAATCCTAGTGGTTGTGGAAGATGTGATGGACCCTCTCCCAGCGTTCTACAATGACGTTGCCCTGATGATTGAGGAAGAAGTGGTAATGCGTCACCTGAGTGATATACCTAATGCTTTTCTGAACCTGATGGGCCTGGTGTACGCATTAAACCTCGACTACCCAAAGGAATTAAAATTCACTTTTGAAGTGATACAGCACCTGTTTATTGGAGTTGGATCAGACTCTTGCAGCGCAAGAGTTCACTCTTTGAAGAGCAAGTTGCTGCTATAAGACAGGAAAAAAATATATTTATTTCCTTTTTGCTACTGTTTAATCGTAGTACTGGTTTAAAGTTTGAGCATTGTTGTTTTAGAGCTCATTGTTTTAAGTGGAACATTGGTATTCCTAATTTTCTATCTTTATTTTTTTTGTTTTGTTGTTACCTTGCACTGCTTCCACTTTCCTTGTCATGTTTCTACGATTGGGAATAGTAGATACAGTTTATTAATGTAAAGTTTTTAACAGTTTATTGTGAATTCTTCATGTACACTTGTTCCTGGAATGACAAGTAGATTTATTTGTACTATTTTTCCACTAAGTTGGGGGTGTGCATAGAGAATTTTGCACATGTTTGTGTATATTGTGAATGTATTTCTTGTGTAGTGTTTTTACATCTTTGCAAGCAAATTCTTTGTGTGTTTTTGGATGCAATGCTTCTGTTTTAAAAATAAACAGTTGTTGATTTCATAAAAAAATCTGGTTCCAGATATATATATATATATATATATATATGTATTGTCAAAGTAATTAAGTCCAGTAAACTCAAATAGTTAAGTTATGATGTTGAGGAAAAATTACTCTTTTATGTCGATTAGACTTGGTTCATGGTTGTGAAAACATGAAAAATTATGTTCAACCAATATGGTTTTTAGTTTACCTAACTAAAAAATATACATGCTCATTAATTGATACAGTACGTTGGCTCAATTTAATGCAAGTTATTTCAACAACTACATATAAGTTGAGTGAACTTGACACCTAGTGTTGGCTAAACTTAACTGAGTCAAAGCAACAAGATGACTTGACTAAGTCAAGTTGTGTCAACAAATAATTTTTTACAGTGAGTTAAGCAAACTTTAAAAAGTGTTAAAAATTTGAATTTAAATCAATCAGTCAAGCAATGAACAGTTAATGAAACAGCTACATTTGATCAAAATAGAAAAAAAATTGCTAGCAATATTGTCATTAAATACATTGTATAAAACTGCGATCTCACCTACTAGATGATTTTAAAAGTGTTTTTAGAGAGGGTTAAAAGGGATAAAATGCAAGTGGACAGGTATTCAATTATAGGTCCAAGACGAGCTGTGTCTGTTGTGTAATGAGCATTTTTTGTCATATGCATTGTAAATGCAGTGTGAATTTGTGAGAAACTAATTTGTAATTATGGATTAAAGCTGATAACTGTATCAGACATTGATCTCGTTTTTCCACCTTCACTCCAGCTTTCCCAGTCTACGTTTTTACCAACTTTAGTAGTGAACTGACACTTTAAAACCTGCCTTGTTTATGACACCAGATGGCGATAGTTTACCCCAAAATTAAAACACCGTCATCATTTACTCAACTTCAAATTATTCCACACCTGTATGAGTTTCTTTCTTCTGTAGAACATAGAAGTAGATATTTTGAAGGATGTTGGTAACCAAACAGTTGCTGGTAGCAATCTATGGTGCTTTTCCACTGCAAAGAAAATCAATGGCAGGTTCACTTCAGGACAAACACTTTGTCTTGATTCATTGAGCCAACAATATCTCTAATGATGTCTCCTGTATGTTAAACCCAGTGTTGGGAAGTAACTAGTTACATGTAACGGAATTATGCAATTTAATTACAAAATAAAAGTAATTGTAATCAGTTACAGTCACTGAGATAAGTGTTAAGGATGACAAAGGGAGTTACATCAGATTTTTTTCACACACACACACACACACACACACACACACACACACACACACACACACACACACACACACACACACACACACACACACACACACACACACACACACACACACACACACACAGATTTAATTGGTTTTATGTAATAAATTGCAGTGACTGCTCTAAAATATGAAACACCAATATTTCAGGAATTTAGAACATGCTTTCCATAAATCGTATTTCCTATATGGGTTTATGTATATTCTTTATTTTTTGCTTTACCTGTTTTTTCCAAGGCACTGTTAGATTCCAGTGTTTCCTGTCACAGCTATGCAAATATTTGATTTCAAAAACAGTATGATAGCGATTAAACTATTTCTTGTTATGATATTATATATCGGTATTTAACCTCAGAATGATCTCAAAGTAAGTCTGAGTTTATGGTGGCCGTGCTTCAAAGGGGACATCTAATGCCCATTTTCCACAAGTCTAGAGTAAAATTATTTGCACAGACAAGGTGTATTAGGTTGTGGATTATAATAAAAATAAAAAATAAATCCACTGTGTCCTCAGTGGCTCTGATGCCGGGAGAAAATTAAGACTCTTATGTATTTCTACATCCAGCTACAAAACACCTGCATTGCTTACAAGACATTGTCACTACAGCTGCTTGAGCGCGGAGAAAATAATGGACTTCGTACAATTGGCTGAGTGTGGAAATATGCTAATACGGGACAGTACGTCAGTTGTCGTGGGTGGGACCTGAGCAATATGACATTATACTGCTAAAAAAAATGGTTAAGACTGTATAGTTAATTAAGATAATTAACTATGTTAATAATTAAGACTGTATAGTTTTTTGGGCGGATAAAAAAATGTGAATTGATTTTATATCATTGTAGGGTGGTTGTGTTGTGTTGTGTTGTGTTCTGTTGTGTTGTGGTTGTGTTGTGGAGTCACTGCTTAGATACTTTTATATCCAAACGAATTTTGCATTCAATATCTCCTTTAAAATTAAAATATTATAATCTTAATTCAAGTGATGAAGGATTTCGAAAGTCTGACAGTAATCAGTGTTGAGTACTACTGTAAGGTTAACCCTGCCTTTTTGAAAATGACTAACAGTAGAAAACATTAGAAATTTAGAAAAGTAATCCAAATGTAATCAGTTATATTATTTTAATAAAGTAATTTAAATGATACACTACTTATTACATTTTAAGAAAGGTAACTTGTAATCTGTAACTGATTACATTTCTAAAGTAACCTTCCTAACACTGTTTAAACCTCTGGATCCCTTAGATCTCTCACCTTAGCCATCTTGGAGTGAACTATAGGCTAGCATGTGGCTAGTAGGGTAAAACGAGTCTAAAGGCGCCTTTGATATTATTTTCATCTAAACCACTAGATGGCACATAAATGTGGGGATGCACTTTCCGAAACATCCACTTTTCAAGATGCATGTGTATATTTGTCTGATCTTTGACTCAATCGCGCACTGCAACGCAAAACTGATTCTGTGCTTACTTGATCTAATATTTTATGTTTTTTTTGTTTAAGTAGCAATTTAGAATTGCTCAAATTAATGCATACATGTTTAAACAAATGTCTTCTTAACAATTCTTTGTTTAAGATCATTAAACTACAGTTTTTAAATAACAAAAGAATATGTAAAAGTACATGGGGTAAAAAGTGCCCCTGATGTTGGGGCTAAAGGCGCTCACTAATTAACATAATAATTAATAGATGGCTGACTTTTCCATTTTTTTTATTTGATATGGTTAGATTCAGATGGTAAATATCATATATTATGTTGGGTGTCCATATTAGAGATAATTGCCATGTATAGAATGAACCCATGATTTTTTAAAACAAGATATTAATCATATCATATAATAAAATATCATGTTGTTTTACTACTGTAAATATATATATATACATATATATATATATATATAGAGAGAGAGAGAGAGAGAGAGAGAGAGAGAGAATATATCGCCAAACAAACCTGGTGGTGGAATGAAGAAGTGCAAAAGGTGATTAGCATGAAAAAGTCAGCATACAAGACCTGGAGGACCACGCGGCTCGATATTGACTGGGAACGATACTTGTCGCTGAAGTTGACAGCGAAACGGGCAGTGGTCACTGCGAAGAGTCGCCATTACCAGGACCTGTATGAACAACTGAACACGCCAGGAGGAGTAAATAACATCTAAAGCCTTGCCAAGTCTCGCCACCGCTCCACTCAAGACATCGGCCATGTCATGCAAGTCAAGGGAGCTGAAAACCAAGTCCTCCGGGACCCGTCATCCATCCTTCATCGATGGTCAGAGTATTTATCTGGCATCTTAAATTAGGAGTTCCCGCACCCGCTAATTACAAGCCCCCCACCCACCCTTGGCCAAGTCCCCCAGTTCATGATTGCAGAGGTGAAGCTGGCCATTGAGAAAATGAAAAGACGCAAAGCAACCAGCCCCAATGATATACCGACTGAGGTTTGGAAGAACCTCGGGACCGTGGAGCAACCTTCCTCGCCGACCTGTTCAACCGAATTGTGTCCGAGAACAAGCCTCCCCATGCCTGGACAACCAGCACAACCGTGACCATCTGGAAGGGCAAGGGGGATCTCGGCGAGTGTGCAAACTACTGGCCAATACGACTATTGTGTCATGCAATGAAGATATTCGAGCTAGTGCTAGACCGTCGCCTCCGAAGCCTTGTCGACATCACGCCAAACCAATGTAGTTTCGTGAAGGGATGTGGCACCACTGACGCCATTCATGCTGATCGACTGCTGATGGAGAAGCATCAAGAGAAGTACAAGGCACATGGCCTTCTTGGACCTGGAGAAAGCATTTACCAGGTCCCCCATGATCTCATCTGGCAAGCACTGAGGCTCCATGGCGTCCCAGAATAGTGCGTAAAGTGGGTCCTACTTCTGTACCACAGCACCGCAAGCACGGTCAGAGGCCCAGCCGGGACGTCGCCACCTTTCAACATCACTGTTGGCGTCCTCCAAGAATCGGCCCTCTCGCCCCTGCTGTTCATCCTCTGTATGAACATGGTGATGGCCGACCTCCAAAGACCACATCCCTGGACGCGTATTTACGCTGACGACATCGCTCTTGCGGACCCAATGCACACAGACCTCGAGGAGCAAGTACAAAAATGGTACAGCCGGCTCAATGAAAACGGCCTCAAAATCAACATCCCCAAAACAGAATACCTCAAATACGGCCCCCAAACCAATGACACCATCTGCATTGACGGCCAGGAGTTGAAGAAGACAACCCAATTCAAATACCCCCCAAGGGTCTGGTTTCTCCCAAGGTTTTTTCTCCATTCTGTCACCGATGGAGTTTTGGTTCCTTGCCGCTGTCGCCTCTGGCATGCTTAGTTGGGAAATCTTCATTTCCAGCAAAATCATCGACTTGATTGCACAGATATTATTTAAACTGAACTGAGCTGGACGATGCCATCACTAAATTCAATAATAAAATGCATTCAGCTGAAAATTGAGTGTTAAATCCTGTCATTTTACATCATTGACACAATTTTCCTATTTTGATACTGTGCAGTGCTTTGTTACAATTTGTATTGTTAAAAGCTCTATATAAATAAAGGTGACTTGACCCTCCTCAACCACATAAGAAATGAGGACATCAGGCGACGACTCCGAGTAGCTGCAATAACAGAGAAGATGCGGGAAGACCGCCTGAGATGGTACGGCCACACCATGCGCAGTGAAGATAACTCCATGGCAAGAACAGCGCTCTTGACCCTGGAGGCCTCCAGGCCGTAAGGAAGACCCAAGAAGCGGTGGATGGACTCCATCACAGAGGGCATGAGAGTGGTGGGCCTAGCCCCAGAGGACATCATAAACTGAGCTAGATGGAGGAGACAGAGCCGACCTGCAGACCCTGTGTGAACACGGGAAAATGTCAGGAAAGAAGAATATATATATATCCAATTATTATTGGATATCCTTTAATGCTTTCAAAATCTTTACTTATTAAAATTATTTTGTTTCCGTATTTTAAAATATATTGTTTTTATATTGTAAGGCCCGGCTCGATCGACCCAATGACGGCAGTCGTTCAGCGGGTGAAGGGCTTTGCGTATTACAGTCTTTCCTTTTCACGACACAACAAGAACATTAAAATGGAACACTTTTTCTTATATATTTTGTCTCGTTATTTCATCTGACTCCATAAATGAAAAGGTTTTAATGACATCTGTGCATCATTAAAATATGAACGAATGATTGATTATTCTTATCAGCTCTTTTTTGATACTTTACCCGCCCAGATGTAGGGAAAACTATATCGCTCAGAGGCCCTGTTTTCCACAGGTCTCACGGACACAATCTCGTCAGGCCCGGTCATCAATCAGAGGTAAATTATGGTTATGTATCTAAGATTTGCCGTAAATTCACACGTACACAATCAGAGACATCGGATAACCCTCTTGGAGCCCCCTCAGAACTTTAGTTCAATCGTTTACTTCAGTAAAGGTTTTGGCCACTATCAGATATGTTAGCAGATCAATGTACTACACTCGTAATAGCTTTGGGTTGGTCAAATCCTTGTTTAAAGTAACATTAAATCAAAAGTCAGAGGTATGGGCGTACCCGAGTTTAGTCTGATCAGACGGCGTTCGCCGTCCCTAAATGGAATTAACCCGCCCCTGCATCCAAGTACACTTAAAAGATGCCGGATATTAGCCGTCGCTAAAACTGACGCAGGCTTGCGGAAATATACGGATCCGCTAATCTAATAGGGAGAAAGCAATCTTTAGAGGCAGTTAGAATAGAATCAAACGTTACAATTTATTGACCAGGTAATCGAAGCAATAATTCAAAACTCCAATGTTACAAGAATAGAATCATCAGTTAACCATACCTGGCAATGAAAAACTACACACAAGTGATTTGTGTGGGCAGTCAAACCTACAGACGCCCAGAACTTTGTGTCCCCTTTCCTAA
The DNA here is from genome assembly GCA_003573665.1 of Oxygymnocypris stewartii. NCBI lineage: Eukaryota > Metazoa > Chordata > Actinopteri > Cypriniformes > Cyprinidae > Oxygymnocypris > Oxygymnocypris stewartii. The sequence continues at coordinate 627,422 of QVTF01003943.1, read as the reverse complement.
TATACCCAGATAATTCAATAACCCACCAAATGGTGGTATCTTTGTTATTATGATTAGACTTTAGAATTTGCAACCAAATGGCTCCTGATATCCTGTGGCAGGGAATGCTTATTTACATACAGGAGGTGTTTTGAATGGAAGATCAGGGGGAGGGCACACTTTTGAGTTGTGCACTATACTTCTCATACTTTTAGAACTTCTTTTAGCTTTTCATTATGATTGGGAGAATGAGACCATTTTACCAGGCGCACTGAGACATTTCAAATGATATCAAACATGTATGGTTACTTTTTGTACATATTACATTGCATGGGTTTTCAGTGGGCTCTAGGTGGGGAGGAGAAGGGGAAAGATGACGAGACCGTAAGTCCAGGGTGTGTTGCGTCTTGGGTGCTGCTGTTGCATATGCAAGTGATAGTTTTTGTGGATTCTCAGGCGGGCCTTTTGTCCTCTCGAGGGGGGGGGGGGGCCCAGACATCCTGGCACCAGGCTTACAATATTAACATTTCAATGACAGTATATTTATTGAACAAAAATGTATTCTTTTATTTTTCAAAATAAGCAGAAAATAGTACGAACTTTGATAAAGTTATTGTTTTGAACACGTATTAGCTTACACATCAATAAAAAAAACATTATTTTAGCTGAAGTATTACGGTGCATGGTGTATCAGTACCGTGGGCCCTGGGCATGGGGGGTAAAAGGCCCCTCTTGAGTTCCACCTTTTATACGATTTTTTAAACAAAATAAACAACTTGATTTATTTTTACACAAAATCTATTGCTCCATCAATGTTTAATACAAACATATATATATTTTTCAAAATTTTATGCACAGTGAACAGCACTTTTTTTCTTATGGTGTGCCTTTAGCCCCATTGTACCCTACACTTAGTGTACACTCCAGTACACACTGCCTCATTGCAATCTGACCTGAGTTGCTTTCACATGATTCACCTGATTCATCAGAATGCACTTTATCAGAATGAGCTTTATTGGCCAGGTATATTCACACATACGAGGAATTTGTAATAGTGACAGAAGCTCCACAGTGCAACAGAAGGACAGCAACAAGACAGGACACAGACAACAAAAGAACAATATACAAATATACAAATATACAAAATGGCAAAAACACAATATACAATACAGACAGTTACGTGTGAGGTCTGAAATGCAAATTGAAATGAAAAAAAATAAGTGTGTGTGGTGAATAAATAATTGTATAATAGTGTTGTGTGTTCCATGTTTCATGTCAAGTGTTTATGAGATGGATAGCTTGGGTGAACAAACTGTTTCTGTGTCTGGTCGTTCTGGTGCTCAGAGCTCTGTAGCGTCGACCAGACGGTAACAGTTCAAGAGGGAGTGTGCTGGATGTGAGGGGTCCAGAGTGATGTTGTCAGCCCTTTTGCTCACTCTGGATAAGTACAGTTCTTGGAGAGTAGGGAGGGTAGTGCCAATGATTCACTCAGCAGTCCGGACTAACCTCCGTGGTCTTCTGAGGTCAGATTTGGTAGCTGAGCTGAACCAGACATTTATTGACGTGCAGAGTACTGATTCAATGATGGCAGAGCAGAACTGTTTCAGCAGCTCCTGTGGCAGGTTGAACTTCCTCAGCTGGCGAAGGAAGTACAGCCTCTGCTGGGCCTTTTTCACAATGGACTCAATGTGATTGTCCCACTTCAGTTCCTGAGAGATGGTGGTGCCCAGGAACCTGAATGACTCCACTGCAGTCACAGTCCACAGTGCTGTTCATGGACGGTGGGTTCTTCTGAAGTCCACGATCATCACCACGATCAGCACAGCCAGCTCCTTAACCTCCTGTCTGTAAGCAGACTCGTCACCATCCTGGATTAGGCTAATCAGTGTGGTGTCGTCTGCAAACTTCAGGAGCTTTGTCAGAGGGGTCTTTAGATGTGCAGTCATTTGTGTAGAAGGAGAAGAAAAGTGGGGAGAGAACACAACCCTGAGGAGCTCCAGTGCTGATCGTACGGGTTCTGGATGAGAATTTTCCCTGGCTCACTACCTGCTGCCTGTCTCTCAGGAAGCTGTTGATCCACTGACAGATGAAGGTGGGGACGGAGAGCTGTGTCAGTTTATTCTGAAGGTTGTCCTTCAGAGGGATGATGGTGTAAAAAGCAGAGCTGAAGTCTACAAACAGGATCCTCACATAAGTCTCTGGTCTGTCCAGATGCTGCAGGATGAAGTGCAGTCCCATGTTGACTGCTGTTTGGTCTGTAGGCAAACTGCAAGGTGTCCAGTAAGGGTCTGGTGCAGGCCTTCAGATAAGCCAAAACCAGTCTTTCAAATGATTTCATAACCACAGACGTTAGGGCCAAAGGTCTGTAGTCACAAAGTCCATTAATTTTGGGTTTCTTTGTGATGATGGTGGAGCATTTGAAGCATGCAGGGACTTTGCACAGCTCCAATGATCTGTTGAAAATATTTGTGAAGATGGGGGCCAGCTGGTCAGCACAGGTTTTAAGGCAGGCTGGTGACACACTGTCTGGTCCTGGTACTTTCCTTCTTTTGTTCTCCCTGAAGACCTGGCGCACATCATTTTCACTTATTTTCAGTGCAGGTGTGCAGCTACAGGTAGCCTTAGGTTCAGTACCATGGTGCTCTTCTTGCAACACATAAGGGACGAAAGCCTCATTAGTGCATCCCAAAGCAAAGTATAGAAATGAATGTGCCTCAGGACTTTTTTTTTAAGTGTAATGTCCGAATGCTGTAAAAACTGATTTGTTCTGGTTATAAGGTCAGGCAAATACACTGATGAAACTCAATAAGTAGAAAATGACCTGGAACATAAAATAGTTTGATTACAGTTTTTTTTCAAAATGCTTACACAGTTTTTGAAAGCATTCAAAACATTACACTTCTTGCAAAAGCAAACACTTTTTTGAAAACTGTTTTAACTCTTCTAAAATTTGTATTTTTGCATAGTAACTCTATACATATACACATAAAATAATTAGCCACGTACACACCAAACAACACACAGATGTGAAAAATGTAAAACACTGCTCTCGTGTCTTTTGCTTGTTCAGAGTACAGTGAAGCACATGAGTTATCATAGCACTCACACTGTATACTGTACATGCACTTATACACTGTATATACTGTATGTATGACAGATTAATTTTACACAGTTATGTGTTAACTGAAATGAGCTGCAGAATGACACTCTTGACTTGTTAGAGTTGGATTACAGCTGAATTGTCACGGTGTCTAGTTGTTGTGTCCCAGACTGTCACTTGAGAGCACTCTCCTTTCCACTGTTACATGCCATGAACTCTGTTTCCCATAGTCCTATCTTTTCTGTTCTGATTGTCATCAGCTGTAGGTCATTTACCCATTATTTCATCACTATTTATACCAGGGTTCCTCAAATCTTGCCCTGAAGGACCAATGCGCTGCAGAGTTTAGCTCCAACCCTGATCAAACTCACCCACCTGTGATGATTCTGAAGACAATGTTTAGCATGCTCAGGTGTGTTTGATTTGGGTTATAGCTAAACTCTGCAGGAAAGTGGATGTGGTGGGCCAGTTTTGAGGATCCCTGATTTATATACCATGCTAGCTGGAGGCAAAACCAAGCGAAAACTGGAGGCGGCCCATTCAAACCAGCGCAAATTCTGCTACACAAGGAGCTTAAAATATCATCTTATTGTGATGTTGGGTGCCAGAATCGATGTTGTAGATACTCCAATTTGAAATTTGAAGACATACCTGCTGTCTCTGCCAGACAAAAAACAATGACAGCTGTGGTTAAACGAGATAAAATGAGTGGACTGGACAGAAGCGATCATCAAACATGATCGTGTTTGCAGCGCACACTTCTTATCAGAAAAGGTTCAATAAAGTATTGTCTTTTGTTGTTATGGGCACGTCTAAAGATTTTTTATGCATCTCACGATTATGTCGTGTATGAAATGTGCATGTGTGTAAAACAACAAACTAATGATTTATATGCTTAATCATATGTAATTGTATATACATTGTTGTGATTAATTGTAGCTGGAATAATAATGTAGCTGTAAAAATAGTTGCCTGCTGAAATTGAAATATATATATACACATCTTCATGACTAGATATTGATACGGTGAGTTTGCCTTAACTGCACACGTTAGATGTTAATCACTCCTGTCAGATCATCTATTCTTTGAGTAAAAGTGTGTCAATCAGGTTTCGTCCGTTACAGTTAACCTTTTCAAATAACAATCGCGGTCCAGACAATGAGTGACCTTACACATGCAAGTAAAACCGGAATTCCTCTAGTTATTGCTAAAAAAATCAAGCTAACAGACTTCATAGCTAGCATTAGTGAAGGGGTCAGGGGACTCTTCCGGCCTCCACCTAAGCTCCGCCCACAGAAAAACTTCACAATGTTTACTAACAGAAAAAGGGTCTATAAGTTGTGTTTCTGTTGCCCTGTCATTATGGATTACTTTTTGCCTATGTTTTTACTTGTTGCTTTGTTTTGGGTTATTGTTTGAACCACTATTATTGAACTGCACTTGGATCTATATATAAAATTAACAAATTATTTATCAGTTTATACTATTGTGAAACAATCTATACTGTATAAAGCACGATAGATAGATAGATAATAATAATTTGTTAAACAAGGGTATTAGTAACGCATCTATTGTAAGGCTTCAGAAGGTTCAAAATGTTGCCGCAAGACTGTTAATGAATATTAAAAAACATGAACACATTACTCCGTCTTTGATTGCTCTACACTGGCTTCCGGTACAGTACAGGATTGATTTTAAGCTTATTTTATTAGTGTATAAGTCTTTGCATTGCCTAGCACCCACTTATCTATCAGAGCGGTTAACTGAGCATCAGAGTGGAAAAACATTGAGATCAACAACTCAAAATGTACTTAAAGATCCTAGGACTAAGTTGAGCCAAAAAGGGGATTGTGCATTTGCGGCAGAAGCACCAAGACTATGGAATAGTTTACCTTTATATGTCAGGGATGCTGACTCTGTACATACTTGGTACAGCAAAAGACATACACTATATAGCCTAAAGTATTGGGTCACCCCCTTCTAATGAAAGGTTTGACTACTTTAGTAATTTCCATGAGTACAAACCTTAATGTTTAAGCATATAATGATATTCTAGGGAATTGTGTGCTTCTAATTTTATAGCAACAGTTTGGACAGAACCCTTTTCTATTCTAACATGACAGTGTCTCTGTGTATAAGACAAGGATCAAAGAGAAATTATGATTCGGTCAGTGTGGAAGAACTCGACTGGTCTGCAGAAAGACAAGTCCTAATCCCAGCTGAACACCTCTGCTGTGACTTTAAATGCAGGCCTTGAGCCAAAAACTAATCACCAAACACCAATGACATATGGGTCATTTCATACACTTCAAAACTGTTGCAACAGAGCTGTAAATACAATTTTTAAGTACATTAATTATGTTTCCATCTTTGTTGCCACAGTTTGGAAGTGCCTTTTTCTCTTCTAAAGAAGGGGGTGTCCCAGTCAGGGGCGCCGCTAAGGGGGGGAAAGTTAGGACGATTCTAAGGGCCCACACACTTTGGGGGCCCCCCACAGATCTGCTTTATTAGTAATAACAGTACTAGCAGTAATGTAATAGAAATTATAAATGTATGTAGTTACAAATAAAACAAAATTACGGCTTATTTCTGCATCTCCGGTCAAATTACTCCCCCCCTCTTCACTGAATGGTTCTGTCCTGTCCTACGTAGCCTAGCCCTAGAGAGTCGCTGCTGAGTGAGATTAGATGGTAAACTGTCAAAGAAGAGATGTCCTCGAGTTCAACAAAGAAGTATAAGTCCGGTCATCAAAAACGAAAAGAGAGGTTACAGAGAGCAGAGAGAGAGAAAACGGGCCGACAATTACTAACCCAGTTTTTCGAAAAGAAAGGTATATGTTTATACGGAGCTTCCTTTGCTGTAATGTTAGCACTACTTGCATAGCCAACTACTATATGATAGTCAATTCAATAGGTTACGCTTTTCACCACTGAAAATGAAAAGAATGTAATTTTTGTCCAGATATAGATCTTGAATTTGTAGCCACTTTCCAGCATTCTCCTGTTGGCTAACTATGCTAGCGTACTAACTAACTACCACTGTGTATGCTAGCGGATAACTAGTTAGTTCACTAAAGATGAGGTCTATGTCTACCTCATACACAGATGCAGCCTCGCCCTCACCAACTCCTCCCCACAAAGTTCCCCCAACTCTTCTCCCAGTTGAAGAAGGAGGTAATCAGTATGTCAAGATCCTGCCTGTAAACACCAGGCTAAAAGGCATCACAGTTTGATTTCAAGCATTAATTTCACTATAGTTTCAATCTCTGACATGGCCTTACTCATTCAATATTAAAGATAATGTTATATTTTCACTAGTGGTGGGCCGTTATCGGCGTTAACGTGCTGCGTTAACGCGAGACTCTTATCGGCGATAAAAAAAATATCGCCGTTAATCTATTCTCAAAGTTGGGTTGGGAGCTGGGTCTATAGACCCCTTCAATGTTTGTAAACATCGGAAGCCTAGGTTGGGTGCGCGCGCAGCTTGGGGTCAGAAAAATTGCGCGGCTAATAGACCGGCATATTGTGTCAAGGAGAAACAGACAAGCCTTATAGATAGATAAGATACTTTTTTATTATTATTTGTACATTTCCATTTTTGTCTTAGGTGTCTGGCTTTGTTTTGTGTACACAAACAAGGAGGGCACAAATTCAGGACTACTGGAGTCAAGTGATGCCTCTCCTACAAAAAATAATTGCACACATTGATTACAACCCGATCTGCTGTTGTCATAGTGAAAGCGCTAATGTAAAGCTAGTCTGCTATCTGCTAAGTCTGTAGCATGCCACAGGTCACAATTTATGCCAGATATCAAACTTCACCTAACTATTAAATCAGTCTACAGTTTACAGAAAACATTTGTTTACTTATCATGGCTTAACTCTGCCGTTGTTGGCACAATGTTGGCGCTAGCCTGCGGCTAACTACTAGCAGCTGGCTACGTCTGTAGCATGACACAGGTCCATGACATTTACAACACTATTAACTTGCATAGCTTAACATACAGAAAACTGTTCATGCAATCCAGGCTTTCGAGTTTAAGCAAACAGAAAGGGATGATAAAGGATGACTTTAACGTTTCCTGATATGAAGTGAGCGCTACCAACACGAGCCTCTTTGATCGTAGTATTGTCCCAGTCTGCCCGTTTAATAGCTTGCAGTCACAGATGTCGTCTATTTTTTGAAACGGATGAGATCCTGCAGGAATCCTGAAAAACTTGACTCCAGAACTGGTGCGATTTTCACTGTCCACGACGCAACAAGTAGGCATTTTGTCTAGGGCTGTAATGGTGGCCGTGACAACCGCGTCACCGGCGGTGGTGCACGTGACGTCACACACCGGGTGTATTTAACTTTCTCATTTAAGGCTACTTTCCTATTTAACTGTATTATTTATTTGATATTTATTTTAGTGTTTTGCAGGCTGAGTGTTGACTGACGTAAGTGCTAAAATAAACACGTATGTTTGTTAATAGATGATTGAGCCTCATTTATTTATTTTTGCATTTCAGAATTATATATATATATATCACAACACCGCGCCACCTGTAGTAGTTGGTCCATTACCACCGCGGTGGTAAAAATCTGCCACCGTCACAGCCCTAAGTTTTGTCTTGACGAGAAATTCTCTGGTTAACACAATGGGATGGAATGAACGTTCTGACCCCGACATGCGCACTGCGAACTTCAAATTTTCCTGTGACGTATACCGTGAAGGGGTCTATACTACGCAAGCTATGATGACTTTCACCCTGATATTTTAGCGCGGATGTATACCTAGCCGAATTGCACTGTAGGGGGCGAGAACGAGTCTTCGAACTAGAGGCTCGCAGTCCGTGATGGACAGATTGTTAACGGCTGGTCTATGTGGTAATACAATCGGGCAGGACATCCAAACGCTCATCTATCATTCATCAACCTCAAATATGGCTTTTCATCTGAAATATGTATGTAGTAGCAACTTTACATGGCCGCTCAATATGATGTTAACCTAGAGAAATGTGCGCTATTGAAGTGTTTGTGTGGAAGCGCGTTTGCTGCAGGACAGGCTCCGGTGCGCTCACTTGCTCTTAAAATCTCCGTCATTCTTGGTCATACAGATAAAAGTAGCCTAATACATCTTTCGAATCTGTAAAGACTCTACGTTTATTTGTGTGCACTCAGAATAACAACGAAACGTTGCGCTTTTAAGCAAACAGGATGCGCTTTAGGTCTCATGTGAACTTGAGAATTCACTCCCGTGTCACCCTCTGCTTCGAACCTGTGTGTATGCCTAACGTTACTGTGAAATTACCACATCAAACGTGACGTGCTAACATGGATGCAGCTATGAAGCCGCCGGGTTTGCTTCAGGGAAAATTTATTTTTAAGAAGCTTCCCAATGGAAACTGTAAACAGTTCATCACGACCTCTTATGTAGGCCTACAGTTCAAAATTCATGTTTAACTGAATAAACAGTTAGTAAACACAAGTACATCTTATTGAACATAGTTTATTTTCATCACCAATTATCATAGTAGAACAGCTTTCTCAAGCAGTTTGTGATGCATTCTGGAAACAGGAGATGAGCCCCTGGTCTAATGCGCCACCTGGCTTGAGAAACCCGTTCTCAAAGACTTACTTTTAGTCATTATTTGGGTAGCACACATATTCTGAATGCCTTCGGCAGAATTCAAATGAGCCATTTTAATCTAGATTAATTCCAAAATTAATCTAGATTAATCTAGATTAAAAAAATTAATCTATGCCCACCCCTAATTTTCACATAATGTTTTTACATTATGTAGAATGATTTTATGTAGAAAACAGTAAATCACAAAAAATTATAATAATACTTTAGCTGGGTTTATACAGGCAGGGTCACAATTATTTATAGTTTATGAAGCTAAATGTTTTTGGATTAAGGTTCCTTATGTAGAGCATTTTTAACATTGTATGCTGTATGCACATAGATAGCTAGCAAGCATGGCATACAGCTCTTAAGCTAATGTTCACATTTAGCAGAATCTAATTTTCCTAGTAAGATCACGATTGAGAAATGTTGGATACTGCTGAAAATTCTATTACGGGGTATTCTATATACCATTTTAAGATTTTTTTTTATTTATTTTTTTTACCAGTGAACCATTTCTATTAATTTAACTGATTAAGTAGTCAAACTCATTCCATATCAGCAGAATAGTGTACAGAAACTATGTCCATGTAGAACAGGTTCTGAATGAATTATGTATCTTTTGGATATGCTAGAGCCAGGATGCTCCTCCAGCCAGTCTGTCAGGGAGGACACAGAAAGAGATTTTAAAACAGCAGATGAGGCTCAGGAGAGTATCAGTAGCAGCAGCAGCACAGATGAGGAGGAGGAGGAGGAGGAGGAAGTGAGGAGCTTACAGTTCAAGGGACAGAGTGAAGTTAAGATGGAAACTTTAGATACTAAGCCACATGACCTGCTGTCAGTTGACCCAGGTTTGTGGCCTACAAAATTAAGTGACAAAGACAGAGCAACTATCGTTACTAAATTGGCACAAAGAGAAGAAAGAGAAATGCCTCATGATTCAGAGGGAAAGCCATTTCCAGACTATTTGAAACACAGTAAGGCAGCAAATGGTAGAGAAAAGATGAAAAGGGATTGGTCAATTTATAGTGAGAGTACAGATGCACTGTTTTGCATCCCATGTGTTCTTTTCTCTCATGGGCAGAAAAGACCTTCTCATAGTCCTTTGAATAGCGACCAGGGGTACAAGATGTGTGATGTTAAGTGGCGTCGTATGTATGATAAACTCCCAAACCATGAAAATAACAGGGTTCACAGGGACTGCTATTTTAAATGGAAAAACCTGCAGTGTTCTGAAAGAGCTGCGAGTGGCATCAACATTCAGATGCAGAGAGAGTTACATTCTGAAATCGAGAGAAATAAAGCTCTCTTGCAGAGGCTCCTTGATGTAACTCTGCACTTGGCTTCAAGAAATGTACCTTTCAGGGGTAAAACAAAAGACTTAGGTGATGTCCATAATGGAAATTTCTTAGGCACTCTAGAGCTTTTGTCCCATTATGATCCACTGTTGAAAGACCACTTAGAGAAAATGAAGGCATCCAAAAAAGAAAGCAGGTTAACTCATTATTTGAGCCCAGACATCCAAAATGAGTTCATTGAATTGTGTGGAAAAAGAGTACAGAAAACAATCTTGAAGGAAAGGGAGGATGCCATATATTATGGGATAATTTGTGACGCTACACCTGACATTTCCCACACTGAGCAGAATGTTGTGCTCATAAGATATGTGCCTTACAATAAAAATGTGGATGATTGGGAGATTACAGAAAGATTCCTTGAATTCAAGGATTTCTACAAGAAAACAGGAAGTGAAATAGCAGGGATGATAGAGAGTGTGCTTATGGATCGAGGGATAGACATCAGTGATTGCAGGGGGCAAGGGTATGATAATGGGGCAAATATGTCGGGGAAGATCAAGGGAGTCCAAGCCCAAATATTACACAAAAATAATCTTGCCACATTTTCACCTTGTGCCTCCCATACATTGAATCTTGTGGGTGTGCATGCTGCAGGCTCAAGCCCTGAAGTGTCTACATTTTTTGGCTACATCAATCGCCTGTACAGTTTTGTAAGTGCCAGTCCAGAGCGATGGGCTATATACAAAGACACTGTAGGCTGCTCTCTGCATAGCTTATCTGACACCCGATGGAGTGCTTGAATTGATGCTGTCAAACCCGTGGCAAAACACTTGCCAGATGTAATAGAGGCCCTGAGTGCCATACTAAGCACATGCAGTCTTTCAAATGAGGCCAGGGCGGAAGCTTTTGGACTCAGAAAGTACTTTAGCTCATTCGATGCTATTGTGCTTTTGACCATTTGGGTAAAAGTTTTGCAGTGCATTGATGACAGGAATATAATTCTCCAGTCAGGGAAAATATCCATTGAGGCTGAGGCAGCTAATGTAAGGGATCTTAAAAATGAGATGCAAAATCTCAGGGATAGTTGGGATGTTCCTTGATTGCCAGTCAGATGGGGGTGCCACCTAAAATTTAATAAGGAGCTGGGCCGTGTGAGGAAGAGAAAGAGATTATCTGATGAAACACCTGGCCCTGAAGAAGGTCAGAAGGACAGTGGTGACAAAGTGTTTCGCAACACTGTTTTTTTCACTGCCATGGACCACATTATCTGTGATTTGGACACACGCTTCCAAACAACTGCAGGTATTGTAGAGGAATTTGCTGCCATAATAAAAGTGGGGCAGTTGAGTGACTGATATTGCAACTGTGTGTCAGCCACTCATAAGTAAGTATACCAGGGACCTCACACCTCAGTTTGAGGATGAAATCAGGCACCTCAATGCAATATTTTCAGCAACTTTCCCCTCTGATTGTTCTCCTCTTGCTCTCCTTAATGCAATTCATAAAATGCAACTCCAGAGCATTTTTGGAGAGGTGTGCATTGCCCTGAAGATCTTTTGCACTCTTCCTGTCACTGTTGCCAGTGGAGAGAGGGTATTTAGCAAGCTTAAATTGATAAAGAGTTACTTGAGATCAACCATGTCTCAGGAGAGGTTGAACAACCTTGCTATACTGTCCATCGAAAGCCAGTTGGCTTTAAGACTGAATTTTAAGGATTTGATTGAGGATTTTGCCAGCAAGAAGGCCAGGCGTTTGGCTTTTGGCATTGAAGTCACTGGCAGGTTAAACAAAATACCATTTTCTAATTTATTTATGTTGTGTCTAATTGATTTTTAAAAGTCACTGTTGCAGTGTATTGCATTTTGCACTCTGTTTATATACGTTTTTTAATATTTTTGATTGAAGATTTTGCCAGCAAGAAGGCCAGGCATTTGGCTTTTGGTATAAGTCACTGGCAGGTTAAATAAAAGACCATTTTATAATTTATGTTGTGTAATTGATTGTTAAAAGTCACTGTTGCAGTGTATTGCATATTGCACTCTTTTTGTGTTTAATATAATGTGTTTAATCTTTAAGAATGTTGCATTTTATATGAATATTTGATTACTGTACTGTATTTTTCTATTACATTTACATTTGAACAATAAATAATCTGCTAGCTACAGCCATGGTAAGTCTCTGACTAAATACTGATACCTAGTGGTCGAAAGCAATAACAAAAGTAATAGGTCAGTATTATTAAATTGCAGACAAAGATTTTGGATAGCTAGGTTGACTTGTATGTTTGGTGCAGAATGGGTGTGGTAGGGGGCCCAACCTCATATTCTTTCATAGGGCCCAAAATTGCTAGCGGCGCCCCTGGTCCCAGTACTTCTGTCCATATAATGAATACGTCATTGGTATTTGGTGATGAGTTTGAAATTGAAAATAGAAATTTTCAGAAAGTCAGCTTTATTTATATTCTTAGTTTCTAATGGTTTGTGTAAGGTAGAGAACTGTGTTTTGCCAAAAGTATGTTTTACAATATCAAACTGAGTTTAAAGCATGTAGTGTACTTATAGTTTTGCAGATTTGGTCTAAAGAGTAGGTTTAAGAGTGAATGGTTTCACTAAGTGGGTCTCAAGTATCACTTTTAGTGTCTAAGCAATTAAAAAAAATGTGTCTGTGTGTGTGTGTGTGTGTCTGTGTTTCTCTGTGTGTGTGTGTGTGTGTGTGTGTGTGTGTGTGTGTGTGTGTGTGTGTGTGTGTGTGAGAGTGTGTCTGTGTTTCTCTCTCTGTGTCTGTGTGTGTGCGCATGCCTGTGTACGTGTCTGTGTCTGTGTCTGTATCTGTGTGGGTGTGTGTGTGTGTGTGTGTGTGTGTGTATTACCACCTAGTTCCTGTTGTCGTCAGTGACATTCAGTAAAAGGATGGGATTTAAAAAAAAATTTACTTTTCAATAATTCTTTCCCCTATAGATGACTATCACAGAATTCGACTCCTGTTTGTGGCGAAGTCTTTATTCTCTGGATGTGTTCCCACACATGCAGGCAGAGTTACATATATTAGTCAAACTGTCATATTTCAGAAACTGACTTTTGCAAGACACAACAGGCTGATCTTTCATGGCTGCATACCACAGAAACCACATTCTAACTATTATTTTCTTCATCTTTCCCCCTACAGGTTAGTGTGTAGTCCTTCCAGAAAGATCTCAGCTTCTGCAAGACACACAGAAGTAACTGTTTTCCCTAAAGCAACTGCATAAATAGTCTCCCATTTCAAGAAGTCAACTACAGAGCAAAGATCCACTTGATGAGGCTTGAATTATGCATGCCTGTTTGTCCTGGGACTGAGAAACCAATATTGTGTAATACAGCTTCCACAAAGCTGCATGTACAGCACACGTGCTAAGAAACCAGCAGGTGGAGCTGTAAAAATCAGCATGTCTGACATGTCTGGGTCATTTATATCTAGATCTGCAGGCTCTGCAGAAGATCTGAAACATACGGCTTCATCCGTGGAACGCCGCTTTATGATAAACGAGGATTTCATCCTCTTATTGTCTTGTTCTTCATATACTACATCAAAACAAGTATCATCTTATCAATCAAATGCTGCTAGTGCTTTTCTCAGAACTAGGTGTGCTTTTCCAGGCCATTTTCACACAGAATAACTACTGGTGTAGTTCACAACCTTAACTATGAACTTATTCCAGTAACATTTGACACGTTTTTGTCTTCATTTCAATATTGTATTATCATTTAAAACCTAACAGGGTCATTCCGTGTCAGCTTAATTCAACAATATGAATATGGAGCCTAAATGAGACACACATATCTGTGGGACTGAAAGATGTAGGCTTTTAAAATTAAGACTCCAAAAGAAAAGTCTATTACTGTAAGAACTACAATATAAAATCGTATTGCAATATCTTTAATACTTATAGGCACGCAAACATTGGCAAAATAACGTATATGTTATATAATGTATGGCACTCAATCTGGTGTTCAATCAAGTTGTTTTGACAGAAGGAATTGAGATACATCTAGTTTCAACATTTTTTATTCTTCAGAAATTCCTCTTAAAAAAAATAAAAACATAAAAAATAATTTTATTTTTGCAAAGTGACCCACATTTGGTTTTTGACCATTGAAACTGTGCAAAATGTAATGATATACTCCTGGAGCCATATTGAATTTCTAATATCTCTGGAACTGAATAATATAGGGCCTTAAAAATTAAGTTGTCAAACGGAAAGTTTGTTAAGACCCAACATCTAAAAGGGCATTAATATGTCTTTAACACTTCTTGAGTTACAGGCATGCAAACTTTGGATAATTTTTTTTGAAAGGTCACCATTGGCACACAATGCAACAAAGATTGCTAAAACAGATTTTACTAACAGACCTACCAATCTCTGAGTAAAAATAACATTGTGATGCTGCCATCTTTCTGGAGTCAGTTTTACCCCCTTGTAATTTGCCATTTTGACCCTCCACTAAAACAAGCGGGATTGCTCGACGGCAAATATTCATCCATGACATAAAATATTTTGGCTTTCATCTCTATATTTATATTTTTATACACCCTACATATTTATCTTTCTTCCGAAAAAAATATTAGCAGAACCAAAAATTTGAGATCTTCAAAGTTTCAGAAATTGTGTTAATTTGACACAGAATGACCCAATATCTTTTTTGTTTTGATGTTTTTGCATGACATTTTTGAGCTTTTGGTTGTTCTGGTGCTCAGAGTTCTGTAGCGTCGACCAGATGGTAACAGTTCAAAGAGGGAGTGTGCTGGATGTGATGGGTCCAGAGTGATTTTGACAGCTCTTTTGCTCACTCTGGATGAGTACAGTTCTTGGAGAGTGGGGGGGTTGTACCAATGATTCACTCATCAGTCCGGACTACCCTCCGTGATCTTCTGAGGTCAGATTTGGTAGCTGAGCTGAACCAGACAGTTATTGACGTACAGAGGACTGATTCAATGATGGCAGAGTAGAACTGTATCAGCAGCTCCTGTGACAGGTTGGCAAAGAAAGTATAGCCTCTGCTGGGCCTTTTTCACCATGGAGTCTATGTGATTGTCCCACTTCAGGTCCTGAGAGATGGTGGTGCCCAGGAACCTGCTTGACTCCACTGCAGTCACAGTGCTGTTCATGATGGTGAGTGGGGGGAGAGCAGGGGGGTTTTCCTGAAGTCTACGATCATCTCCACTGTTTTGAGCGTGTCAAGCTCCAAGCTGTTAAGACTGCACCAGACAGCCAGCTCCTTAACCTCCTGTCTGTAGCAGACTCGTCACCGTCCTGAATGAGGCCGATCATTGTGGTGTCGTCTGCATACTTCAGGAGCTTGACAGAGAGGTCTTTTGTTGTGCAGTCATTTATGTACAGGGAGATGAGCAGTGGGGAGAAAACACAACCCTGAGGAGCTCCAGTGCTGATCGTTTGGGTGCTGGACGCCGCACTAGTTGCTGCCTGTCTGTCAGGAAGCTATTGATCCACTGACATATGGAGGTGGGGATGGAGAGCACAGAGTTAATTTGGGAAAGAGGAGGTTTGGGATGATAGTGTTAAAGGCCCAGCTGAAGTCCACAAAAAGGATCCTTACATAAGTCCCTGGTCTGTCTAGATGTTGCAGAACATAATGCAGTCCTATGTTGACTGCATCATCCAAATACCTGTTTGCTCTGTAGGCAAACTGAAGAGGATCCAGCGAGGGTCCAGTGATGTCCTTCAGGTGGGCAAGCACCAGTTTTTCAAATTACTTCATTACCACAGACGTTAGAGCCACAGCCCTGTAGTCATTTAGTCCTGTAAGTTTGGGTTTCTTTGGGATGGGGATGATGGTGGAGCGTTTGAAGCATGAGGGGACTTCGCACAGCTTCAGTGACCTGTTGAATATCTTTGTAAATGATGGGGCCAGATGGTCAGCACAGGATTTCAGACAGACTGATGTAACACAGTCTGGACAAGGTACTTTTTTACATTTCTGCTTCCGGAAGACCTGGCACACCTCATCTTCGCTGATGTAAATTGGAGGTGTGGGGGAGAGGGTTGCTGGAGGTGTTAATGGTTGTGTGGTGAGGTGTTCAGGGCGGGTGTGGGGTGTTTTTTCAAACCTGCAGTAGAACTCATTCAGATTGTCTGCCTGTTGTTGATTCTCCACAGTGCTGGGGGATGGTGTCTTGTAGTTGGTTATCTCTTTCAGACCTTTCCACACTGATTCTGAGTCACTGGAAGATAATTGGATCCTTAGGAATAATTCCTCTTTGCTATTCTAATCTCCTTTTCCTGTATGCAATTGGCCTGTTTATATAAGGTTCTGTTCCCATTCCTGTAAGCATCTTCTTTGGCCTGACGGAGCTGTCTGAGTTTTTCAGTGAACCATGGTTTGTCCTTGTTATAAGTTAGATGAGTCCTGGTAGGAATGCACATACAGGTATCCTCACAGAAACTGATGAATGAAGTTACAGTCTCTGTGAGCTCGTCCAGATCGGTGGCATCAGCTTCAAAACAGGCTTATAAACCTGCTCTGTTTCAGTCGTCCATCTTTTAACACTTCATAATACAGGTTTTGCAGATTTTAGTTTCTGTCTGTAGGTCGGTATAAGATGAACCAAACAGTGATCAGATAGTCCTAAAGCTGCTCGTGGGACAGAGTGATATGCATCCTTTATTGTTCTGTAACAGTGATTCAATATATTACTGCCTCTGGTGGGACATGTAACATGCTGTCTGTATTTTGGCAGTTCACGGGAGAGATTTGCTTTATTAAAGTCCCCGAGAATTATTAAAACAGAGTCCGGGTGATCTGATCCACGAGTTTCTGTAAAGCAGAGCTCACGTGTGCTTGCGGAGAAATGTAAACACTCACAAGAATGAACAAACAAATCTCCTGCGATGAGTAGAACGGCTTGCAGTTAATGAAGAGCGTTTCTCGATCTGAACAGCACATCTTCTTTAACACTGTTACATCTGTACTCCACCTCTCATTGATGTAAAAGCACGTCCCGCCCCTGCGCGATTTCCCCTTTTATTCTGCGTCACGATCTGCTCTGATCAGCTGGAAATTCAGCAGATGTAATGCGCTGTCCGGTATTGCGTCATTCAGCCAGGTTTCCGTGAAACACAGAGCGGCAGAGTTTTAAAAATCCTTGTTTAACTGGAAAAGCCGAAGGAGTTCGTCCGTTTTGTTGGGTAGAGAGCAGAGATTCGCTAGATGGATGCAAGATGGTCCTAACCTGTCAGATTTTGCTACCTCCCATTAAAACAGTGGGTAGTAAAATTCAATGTGTACACCTACCACAACCCTAAACCTACCCTTACAGTAATGCAGATACATTAAATATTGTTGTTCAGCGTGAGAAAAAGGATACAATATTGATGTGCGCATGCGGTAGGAGGTAGGAAAATCTGACGGGTAGGATAAAATGTCAGGACACTGGCTCGGTTCCCCAGTCTGCCCGTCCTGAATCGTCTAAACAACACCGCCAACTACAATGTCCAGCAAAACATCAGAATAGAAAACTGGTGAAATATCGGGTGGTGTGTACTTCCCAAATGTCCAGCAATTCGTCTCTGGGGAAACTGATTGCAGGAATATAACTAAAGATAGGACAAAACAACAAAAACGTACTGCGGATGACGCCACAAAGGCGTCTTTTTGTTACTCACTCTCAGAAATAAAGGTACAAAAGCTGACTGGAGCGGTACCTTTTCAAAAGTTACACTTTTGTACCTATTAGGTTCAAATCTGTACACTTTAAGTACTAATATGTACCTTTAAGGTACCAAAGCGGATCCTTTAGGTACAAACATGCACCTTTTGAAAAGGTTCCGCCCAGTGACAGCTTTTGTACCTTTATTTCTGATAGTGCTTGAAAAGAAATCACAGATCTTTTGTTATCTGATACATTGCCATTCAGAGATTTGTAAGTGTGATTTTTTGAGGCCACTGTAAGTGTTCAGACGACATGACATTACAGGCTGGGAGGTTTGGCCGCTCAAACTAAGGTCAGATGTCAAAGCTGTTTCTTCAAAGCTCCACCTTTGGTTGAGGCGCAGGTAAAATCTTATGAAAGGGGAGGGAGAACGCGTGAGATAAAAGGAGAGGAAAATGACGGATGAATGTGATCATTGTTTCCCCGCGCTTTGCTGTTTCACATCATAACGCTCATGGAATGTAGCTGTAAGCTCATTCGCTCGCACTGTGTGCTGATCTCAGAGCAGATCTCTCTCTCACAACAGCTTTCTGTTCAGGATCTGAGTTCATCTTCACTGCTTCTGTTAGGCATGAGATTGCACTCAAACCCGCGAGTCCCACATGCGTGTCTTTCACAGTCACCGGCCTTGTGTCAACAATATAATAGTCATTTGACACTCATCTTTCTTATCTTCACAGCAGAGAATTCTGGGATGTTAGAAGGAAACTCCTCAGCTATCTGCAGTGTGTATGTGTGATACCTGAAGATATTTTTCTCCACACAGATTATGAAATGTACAGGTAACCAGGTTGAGATTTATTGAAAATACTTTCTCCAATCTCGGTTTATGTGTAGAGAGTCTTCAAAACTTCAAAATGTGTTCAAAACATTGTTCTGTTTGCCACTTAGCATTACCCCATATAATGAAGAATATGTATTTATTTGTTTCATTTAATTTCATTCATTTAATTTCATTTTAAAGACCCATTTTTTATTTTTACATACACAACCATTCAGAAGCTTGTGGTCAGTGTGTGTGTGTATGTGTGTGTGTGTGTGTGTGTGTGTGTATGTGTGTTTGCACAAAAACATGAAGTGGTACAACTAAATGCTGATAATAACAAGAAAAAAACAGCAAATCAGCATAATTATTGTGATTTCTGAAGATCATGTGACACTGAATACTGGAGTAATGATGCTGAAAATTCAGCTTTGATCACAGAAATAAATTAAGTGCAAAAATATTACATATAAAACAGTTAAATAAAAATATTATTAAATTTTAATATTAATTTTTAACCTTTTTTTCATCAAGAGTTTCTGATAATAAATTCTAAAGGATCATGTGACTGTCAGTCCTCTGTCATGTGTGTCATGTGTTCCCACTTTTTTTGTTAAGTGTGATTATTAATTAATTCTTGTCCAGCTGTGTTCATCTCATTTTCTATGATTATCCTGTGTATTTATAGTCCTGTCTGTTCAGTTTGATTTCGTCTGGTCTACTCGTTACTCCCCGGTGTTCCTGTCTGTGTCTACCTGCCTTGTCTTGCACTGCCCTGCCCTGCCCTGCCTTGTTTGGAGTCATTAAAGACTGTTTAAATCCTCGTCTCCATGTTCCTCGATCCTCCCTCGTGTGTGCACCGTGATACTGAAGACTGGAGTAATGATGCTGAAAATTCAGTACTGCACCCCATTTTGTTTTTAAAGTATATTAAAATAGGAAAACAATATTTGAAATTGCAATAACATTTCACAGTATTACTGTTTTTTCTCTATTTGTCATCAATTAAAATACGATGAGCCTTGATGAGCATCAGAGACTCCATTAAAAACATAAAAAATATTACTGATCCCAAACTTTTGAACGACAGCCACTGAGTTAAATGCTAACAGTTTGCTCTCCCCAGCTCCTGTAGACTGGCCAAAGGCAGAAAGGTGTGCCGGGAAACCTGTCTGGTGTCCTCGTTATGGTGCAATGCCATTTGGTGCCGCTATTGGCACAGAAATTACACCCTGCAATTTCAAGAAGCTGCCATCAAGAGATTTTGTGGGCAATCCTTCACATTATGACATTTCCTGCTGATAATTGTTTACACAACTGCAAGTGAGTGCAGAGAGACGCTGTAAAATGCATGAAAAAATCTTAGACACAAGTTTCATCCTGATAAACATGCAGGCTTTCCTCACTGGTGATTTTTGCAAGGGAATTTCCTCTCCTTTTAATTTGGAAAGCTCAATTGAGACGCTTAATTTTGGTCAAGTCTTTCATGTGAGTTTACACTGCGGTGTTTCAGGTGTGAAGGCTCATTACTCGTCACATTCGGTCCCAGGCATTTCAACAAAACGACTTGAAGATGAGAATTTCCTGAAGCACGACTGAGACCCAAAGACACTCATGAAAGTTATACTTGAGATTGATTTTGATAAATATTCAGACGACGTGGTATTTACAATACAAATTCCTCAATGAATGCATGTAAATGCAGAACAAACACACACTTTGAAAAGATGACATTTCAAATGCATTTTTATATTAACTATTTATGGTTTTCAGTTCAAACATGTTTCGTTTAGTTTGTCTAAAAGCCAATAACGCTCCCCATAGAAAGAAATGTAAAAGAAACAATGTCTGTTTATAAGTAGGTCTTTATAATGAATAATCTTTTTACTTTATATAAATGTCTGTGTATTTATATAATACTTATTTCTATAATTTATATATAATTATACTATTTTTTATATAAAACCTTACATAAATTGTCTTTTGGAAAATAAATAATTTATTTTATTTGAACCCAACCATGAATATAATTTGAGGAAAAATTATTGTTAAATAAAAATTTGTATTGACATCGTTGGTTAATATGAACAAATCAAACTGTGAAAAAAAACAAAAAAAATACTATATATAAATATATATATATATATATGTATATATACAGAGCTGGGTAGTAACTGATTACATGTGATCGGGGTTACATAATCAGATTCCAGAGACTCGTAATCAGACTACAGTTACTTTTTATGGATTACATGATTACATGTTATTCACACAATAGCAATACATTATTCATAATCCATTGATTCTCGCTAATTTATCTTTTTCATCTTTTACATTATCCTTTCTAAAATAGCCTACCGATTATATGCATATTAAATATGTATATATAGTGCAGTTTTGTGGACATTCACACAGAGATCAGTCATTAGTAATGCGCGACAAAGGCATTTATGAAAATCATTTCAGATTTATGAAGGGTTTCAACTACTGATAATCACATTCATTTTTATTTGAATTATTACTCTGTAGGTTTTTTAACCATGTGATATAAATTATAACTAATTAAAAAATGCATGTATTCACGTTATTTATTAGTTACATGCAATGCAGGTATTCCAAACTATTTGTCATCTAAGCTTTATTCTCCAAATATATTTGCTTTAAGTACCCCTGATATTTTAAAAATAAATATTGAAATAATTAAGCATCACATTTGCATGTTCACAGTTTCTTTGATGTTGATTAATGATCACATGGCATGCGGGTAAATACAAATATTCATATTTTTAGTAAGTGTTTTATTTCAAACAAAGAGGGTTCACTCCTATAGTTATGAATGGGAGAAACTGCGACACACCAAATGGAGGAATAGTCCCACCTTCTAAATGAAGGAGATAGATTTCCCATAGACACCTGACCGGAGTAGCCGATGCACACGTGCTGTTATGAGCACGATACTCCGCATGCATGAAAAATATGCTTTTTAAACGCTATTTGAGCATAAGAAACAACATTCATGGGGTAATTATTTTCAGATTTTTGTTGGTAATTTGAGATATGTAATTTAATTGTGAGTTCAGCGAGCAGTTTTTGAGATTTCAGGATTTATTAAGATTAAGAAGGTATTTAAAATATGTCTGCCGAGTGAATAGACTTTCCTCGAAAGGGAGTTTGTTTTAAAATGATCCATTTTCATACATTTTTTTATGATTTAATTAATTATCAGCTTTTCATTACACTCATAACAGTTCCTTGTAAAGGAATGTTGTAAATTACAATAAATGGATCAAGTTTTCTTACTCTTTGCATTTTTTACATCATTATGGTTCAAGTTAATGCTATTTAAATCAAAAGTAAGCTAAAAGTAATCGGATTATATTACCTAAAATGTGTAATGTAACGGATTACGTTACTGTCTACAATTGTTGTCATGTAATCTGGAATCAGTAACGGATTACAATTTGTAAGTAATCTACACAGCTCTGTAAATATGTATATATATATATATATATATATATACATACACACAACTGTAACTTTTAATTAATAAATTATTTAATTCACTTCATTTAATCATTTAATTTATCATTTAATTAATAATTTAATTTATCATTTAATCAATCATTTAATTAATAAATAAAGTAATTAAGATTTTTCCCCAAAATATATGTGCCAAAATGATTGGCACCCCTATAAATGACAATGAGTAAAAAATCCAAATGAAGTATAATCTGATTGATACTATATGTTTTTAAATGCACATTAGTGATTAGGAAGCTGTGTCTTCCTGTTTAATTAGGCTCTAAATCTAAGGTGACACACAAGACAAGTTCCTATATCCATGCATTACTAAAGAACAGACCTGAAAATATAGCAATGATGTACAACTAACTGTTGTTAAGCTGCACAAATTAAGGAAAAAAGCTATATGAAAATAGGTCAATGGTGAAATGATCATTGCCAGCCACTATCAAGAAAATGATTAAGATATTTGGAGAAAACTGATCTGCAAGAGGACATGTGTATAGACAATCAGTTGGAGAAATACAGACACTAGTTGAGTCTTGGTGTCAGAAAGTCTCCAAAACTACAATCGGTGCACATATAATCACAACTTTGGTGTCATCAAACTACAAATTCACAGTTCGTTGAATGTTATTGGATCATACATTGGGATATTTTATGATCATATGTGACCAAAACATAGTTTTCAGAAACAAACGCCAGAGGCAGGTTTGAAGTCATAGCCTGCTTAAAATATCAGTTGAATGTGAATGCATTCATATCCACAACATGACTTCTTCAGGATCAGTTCTTCTTCTCCGTGTTGGACGAGCAGCGCCATCACTGCGGGATAATGGCTACCTGCAGGGCCATGTTTTTCTCCTTTGCCTCATTGAACAAAATATGGGCTTCCTTTATGAGCGATTTCCAAACTTGCCTCCACAGGACCAAAGAACTCAAACACTATAAAACAAGCATGCTAGGAAGCAAGCAACTACCGAGTAACATGGCTAATCCATGATGTCATATAATCATGACATGAGCCAAGCGGGATTTTACTCATGAAATATGAAACAGAAAGAGATGATATATGAAGAGAACAGTGCTATACTGAATACTGTTGGTATATTCTATGTTTATGGTATTAGACATGATCTGAAGCTTAAAATGGCAAAAAAAAAATGGATGCAAGTGTCAAATTGAAGGGTTTCCTTCTTGCCATTTCACTTTATTCTACTGGAAGCTCAATGAGAGAGAGAATCGCTTTCTCTTGTGAGGGAACGAGATCACATTGGGGTGAAAATAAACTCGTGTGATCAAGTTACAAAATGAATATGCGATCATGCAAACTTGACAGATGTGGAATTCAGTCACTGCTGCAGGTTTAGCTTAAAAAAATAAAAGATATGCATGTAGAAAGAAGTGGATTCATCTTTGACAACAGCCAAATAAATGCAATGTGAAATCAATCATGCATTCTTCACATCAACAATCATGCATTCATCACACCCATAAGGCAAGAGCTAGAACAAAACACTGCCATCTATCTAGTGTGAGAAATACTTGTTGTGCTTTGTCCAAATGTTTTTTATATATATATATATATTTGACAAAAGGACGAGTACATAAGAATATGAGTTTACATGATAAATTATGATTTAATTATTTCATAACTGTTTATGTATCAGCAAAACTATTAAATGTAACTGGTGCATAGATATGTATTCAGCGAAAATGAATGTTCATAAAATCTTCATTAAAGATTAACAGTTGTTTGTGTGATAGGAGAGAGCGAGGCTGTAAAATGAGGAAGAACATGCCGGTTCACATAGTTCCTGACTGCATTGGGCTCAAAGCCTCCAGGGACTGTTTTTCACATAATTACAGCAAACCTGCCTGACGAGCTCTCTGAGCTCAAATACACCACTTTGAGTTTCTCTCAACTGTATGAGAGAGAACCAACTCAAGACTGAGTTTATGAATTGTTAGCTTACTGTCTCTGACTACAGTAGCATATTATTATAATATATATTTTTTTACTTTAAAATAACATAGAATCTGCATGCTTTTGGGCATAGTGTACAATTGAAATGTGGTAATCATCAGTACTATCAGTCAAATCACGTTTATTTACATTTATGCATTTAGCAGACGCTTTTATCCAAAGCGACTTACAGTGCATTCAGGTTATAAAAATGTTTTTGTCAGTATGTGTGTTCCCTGGGAATTGAACCCACAACCTTTTGCGTTGCTAATGCAATGCTCTACCACTGAGCCACAGGAACACAGTGTATATACATTTCTATAGTGCTTTATACAGATTGTTAAAGATGAAAATAGCACACTGCAAACAGTATTCAATTCTGCTCTAAAGCAGCTCTAAAAAGATGACAATCATAAATAGTCAGTTCCCCTTTATGGGAACTTCAAACTGCATCCTCTAGGGGTCGCTATGGGGGACACCGTCAGCATGACCCGTGTCTGAAGCATACATACAAAAATACAACCTATTGGCCGGCGACAGCCTATGACGTCTCTACCGGCGTGACCACAGTATAAAGGGCGCCAGGAGAATACATCATATACTTCTTTCGTCTTCGCTGACTGCTTTGTTTGAAGCGCGCATTCTGGTAAGAGTACAGTTTTATATGTATTATCATGGCGAGCACTAGCAAGGTGTTTAAGAAGTGTGTGGATCCGTGTCCTCGCTATTTGACACCTGATGACACACACAATCTTTGCATCTTTTGTTTGGGCGAGGAGCACGCACGCGGTGTCCTCGAGGGGGATAATTAATTATTAAGCTCACATGAGCTTTATTTGTCACATACACAATTATACAGAGTATAACCAGCAGTGAAATGTGTGCTCTGCATTTAACCCATCCAAGTGCACACACACCTGGAGCAGTGGGCAGCCGACACTGCGGCGCCTGGGGAGCAGTTGGGGGTTCGGTGCCCTGCTCAAGGGTCTCACTTCAGTCGTAGACAATTCCTGCCGGAGCCGAGATTCAAACCCACAACCTCAGGTTACAAGTCCGACGCTCTATCCATTAGAGCCACAACTGCCCCACGACTGGAAATCTGCATGCACTGTGAGCTTTTTTCTATGAAACAGCTCCGCTCTCGTCTGTCCCTCTTTTTGAGGAAAGAGGGGCAGCCATCTGCTTCCCGCGATTCGAGACCCACCGCTGCCGAGGCACGGAGGAGAACGAGGGCGAGCTGCTGGATTGTGATGATGCGATCTTCTCTGACATCATCCGATCCAGCGGCTAGTGCTCTGTTGGGTTATGCCCAGGAAGAGCAGGACATGTTTGAGGGTGAGGAAGTTGAGACTGAACCCTCTCAATCCTCCTGCCCTGTGTACGAAGAGCGGTTGGAGGTTATGGAACGTGCCACAGCGAGGCTTGACTTGCCATGGGAGCGGACCAAGATGGCGGCGCCACGGGGACGTCTCAATAAGTGGTACCTTTCTGGCCATAACCCCCCAGCACAAGTGAGCCTTCCATTTCTTCATGATCTCCATACGGAGGTTGAGAAGGAATGGAAAAAGCCGTTTTCCTCTCGCATCCATAGATTCCAGCATACCAGTTAAGCTAACATCGTAGGGATGCGTGAAATCGGCTATGAGAGGATGCCCCCTATAGAAGAGACGCTAGCTCTCTCTCTATGGGTGAGACGTTTTCTCTAAAGGTTTCCTCCTTGCCATCTAAGCCCCTTGAGGATACATCACGCTTAAATGGCAAGGCGAACACAGCGGCAGGTCAGGCGGTCGCTTCGTTGCACACCATGGCAGTGCTTCAAGCGTACCAGGCGGATACGTGAAAGACCTGGATAAGGGTCCGGGCTTGTCACTGGGCTTGTGAGGTAGCTGAACTACGCCGCACCACAGATTTGGCCCTCCGTGCCACTAAGCAGGCTGCCACTGCTCTGGGCAGGTCTATGGCAGCCATGGTGGTAACGGAGAGGTGGGGCCTTTAACATCTGCCCTTAGCTTACCCTATCGAATTCCCCTGCAACCACCATCAACTCCACCTGACCGAGGTTAGGTGGGAACCTAAGACTGCAGTCAGACTGGACCTATGATGATTTTAGTCAGGTTCTATGTTCATCGAAACTGCCTTACTGATGGTCCGGACCTGAGGCCTCCTCTGAGGTTTCTGTGGGAACCTCCTTGATCTTCAGGTTATTCAGGTCAGCACTGCAATCCCCGGACCCACGGGTCCTTCTTTTCATAACTGGGACTCCCTTAACCGTGTCCCGCCCCGAGGGGCCTCCTGTGATAAGTAAAGAACGACCTCTGGTAGCCCTTCCTACACTCATAGCTATCTGAGGATATCTATGTTCTACCTCAGTGACTGCTCCCCTTCCTATGGTCTTAAGTAGCGGTCTACCTGAGCCCTCTGTGGTCTAGGCACCCTCTTAGGAGGGTTTTTCCAGGGTTTCAGAGCGTCTGATAGAGCTAGCATTGCTCCCCTCGCCTTAGAGGATCACCTATGAGCATCCCTTCTGATCATCTGAGTTCCCTCTCATGCTGAGAGTTGAGTTCTCCGCTCTTCAGAGCTGTCATTCAGCAGCCTCAGGTTGTTAGGCCTCTGTATGCCTCCGTGTTAGGTTGCTCTCCTTGTTGGTAGAGCTAGTATAGCTCCCCTCACTTTAGAGGGTCACCTATTTGCATGTCGCTCCCTTCTGAGTGTCTGAGTTCCCTCTCATTCTGAGGATTGAGCCCCCCCCCCCCCCCCCCAGAGCTCTGTGATAGGTTTCTCTCCTTATTGGTTGAACTAGCATTGCTCCCCTCAACTGAGAGGGTCACCTATGAGCATGCCGCTCCCTTCTGAGCATTGTTGGTAGAGCTAGCATTGCTCCCATCACCTTAGAGCGTCTGAGTTCCCTCTCATTCTGAGGAATGAGTTCGCCACTCTCCAGAGCTCCTTGTTGGTCGAGCTAGCACTGCTCCCCTCAGCATAGAAGGTCACCTATGAGCATGCCGCTCCCTTTTGGGCATCTGAGTTCCCTCTCATTCTGAAGGAATGAGTTCTCCGCTCTCTAGAGCTCCTTGTTGGTCAAGCTAGCATTGCTCCCCTCACCTTAGAGGGTCACCTATGATCATGCCGCTCCCTTCTGAGCAAGACAAAAGAGACAAAACGTAAGCAATTCTAGCAGTTTTTAAGGCTTTTCTTTAGGTAGAAGTGAATTCGCTCCATGCAATACGAAATACCTCTAGTTTTGTTTTCCTCCAGTTGCTCTCCATTTTCCGTGCTGCTCTCTTTAGGATGTGAATGGGCTCGTTATACCATGGTGTCAGACAGTTTTCCTTTCTCTTCTTTAAGCATAAAAGAGCAGCATTGTCGAAAGTGATGTAAAGAAGGGAGTCCAAAGTTTTTGTTACAACATCAAGTTGTTCTGAGCTTGCCGGACTTTGGCCTCCCCAGTTTCTTGCTGACGATCGGTAACAGTTGATAAATTAAACTTTTCCCAAAACCTGTCGGGAGTAGGGCCACAACATCACCTCCATTCAAAATGTGAACCAAACACAGTTGGCAAATGCCGGGGATATTCTCCACAACAGAGCGAATATCATCCCGTGTCACCATGTCCGCTGTCATTTTAGATTTCCCTAACCTAAACTACTATCTTAAATTTCGGCGCTTAGCGTCTACGTCACGGCTCTCAGCCCTCCCTCTGTTCGTTGGTTGGACGGCTGGTGCGTAGCCGGAGATAATCTGGGAGCTGGTTTGCTGTATCAGACTGAGTACAGACCCCAACTGAAATTGAACGGAAGTACGACGTATTCAGGCTATGACTGAGTGGGGAGAACCTGTTTAATGTGTAATCTGCTGTGCCATGATGCCATATAGCGTTTTTATTTTTGTAATGGGTTTGAGGGTGAGAGACGTTAGATGGTCCATTAAATAATACTAACAGATACTGCACAACTATTGATGGTAATTAAGATTAATTAATGCTTTAGAAGTATGTTTTATTGTTAGCTCATTTTAACAAATGCAGTTAATGTTACCACATGGAATAAAGTGCCATGCATCTGCCAAATAGATAAAATGTGACTGTTTCTTCAAACAAATCATTCTGCCTGTTGTTACTTTCTGAATTAAAATGAAAATGTTTTTTTTAGGCCCACTTTACACCTTTCGCTCTTGACTGTGTCTGACAATGATGTGCTGTGATTGGATCATTCAAACCACATTCACATAATCAAAGATGGATCATGTTGCGTAGTGATATACAGAAAATAATTCGATATTTAAACCTGTGTTGGATGCTTTGCAAGCTGACACACGTTTAGAGCAAAAGATGCACGGTTAAGAGCTGTGTCTTTTGTGAGAAAATTACACATCTATTCTGCAACAGCTGGAGACGGAGTGAGACAATGACTTCTGGATACCAGCCAATCAGCAACATGAAGACACGAAGCACTTAGAACGACCGCTATATGAGTTCATGGACGCCACATCTGTTAAACCGCCAATGGATGGAGTCAACAGCCATTAACATATACTTCATGTGCTGCAAGTCATTTTGAATAAAAACCACCAAGGACATGACACTAGCAACACATCGCCTTGAAAACTTGTGCGCTCTCAATTGCAGAGATGAGACACTGTGCAGCTAGTTTGCATTTTACAAGCTATTCTAAAAATAAACAGCATTATAATTGTAGTGTGAATGGGTTAATGGCCTGAATCCAAAAGCTGTCTGCTGTGCTTTTATTGTGTGCAAACTTGTTTCTCTTTCACAATTCTGAACGACTGTCACCTGCAGCAAGACTTCACCTGTTCGGTCCCAACAAGAAAGCGTTACTCTACCTGGAAAATATTCTTAGGCTTCTTCTTTCAAAAGATTTATATTGTCTTGCCAATTTAGGCCTAGCCTAAATCAAAAATGATTTGTCATAACAAGTATGATTTGCATTGAAAGCTTCTTGGCAAAATATTTTTTTTAACGGTCCCAGCTAACGAGGGTTATATTTGTTAATGAGAGCTGCAGTTGTTATATTGGGAGTGCTTAACTGACAGGCCTTAAAGCTCAGCAACCTGTTCATTTCACTCAATCAACACAACACATTCACCATTTAATGAAGCGTTTGGAAAGTATATTTACAGGTTACTTTTCTCAGCATCTGCTGTAAAACAGTGCACGTGAAGACTCGTGTCAAACTCATGTCAGAGAAGATTTCACACAATGTTTTAATCTTACAAAGCACATTTTTATACAAGCACACACACACATAATAAAAAAAGCTGTTTGGCTTAAACTTGAACTATTAGTGTCCAGGAAGAATCGATACTGTTCACTGGAAAACACTGACTTATAGCGATCCTAACACATGATCCCAGCTGTTGTTGCACTATATGGGGTAAGTTGTCACAATGGAACCTGACATTAAACAGCAAAATCAAAAAATCTCAAACAATAATGAAACAATTCATAAAACATTCAAATGTAAACAGCAACATGAAAAATATTAGAACATTATTTTAGCCAACAAATATTATAAATAACAAACTATATGATTTTAATAGACAAAAAAGCATAATTTACATACAAAATATAAGACAACTTTGTCCTTTATCATAAAGTTGACACATGTGTGAGAGGAATGCCAGTGATTTATAGTTTTGCTTTATTTCAGATGACATAATAATGTTTTTTCTATATTTGTTGACTAATTTAAGACTGAATTTGGAGTTCAGCGTTTCAGGAAAAATATGAAAAACCACTGAAAACACACATTTCAGGAGCTTACTCTAAACTTCCCTCCCTATTTTTCATAAGATATTTTATAGTATATAATTATATATAATATTAATGTATTTGAAACATACAGTATTGTAAGCACAAGCACAGTCTATTAAAATAAAATAGTAGTGTATTGAGGCAAAAAACGTAATTATTATAGTTAGTTATTGTCAGACTTTAAAAAAGTGAGTCTGAATATTCTTTAAATATTTAAATTACTAAATATATAATGAAGTAAATATATTTCCAACATTAAAATACATTTTTAGATATAAATGTTTCAATATAAGCATTTAAGAAACTGTTGTACATGGACGCAGATAAAATATGAAGTAAAAAGTACATACACAAATTTTTAAGTAAACTATAACCATAGATAAAGACATTTAGTTTTATTTTAGAACATAATACAGAATGTTAAAAAAAATAATCTTAAAAATCAATTCATGTCATTAAGGATCTTCCACTGTGCTTTTCTAAATTTGCATTAAAATTAGCGTTGAAGGAAAACAGAAGCGAGTCGAAAGCTGAGTCAGACTATAAAGTGCTGCATTGGTGTCTGGTGTACCTCGAGACAAAGGCCTGAACAATGCGTATGTTTCTCCAGAGGAGGCACCTGAGCTTAATTAATGTCTTTATGGCACCTTCTCTTTGCAGCAGCTCCATTCAGATGCTGCTGGACTCCTCCCTGCATTTCTTCTGCCTTTAATGTAACGGGAGATTGAGTCTTTAGAAAGTCTCTTGTTTACAAAGGCGGGTTATGACACCGGTTACAGCACAGAATGCCAGTGTGCTACTTTCTTTTCCCAAGATACCTTCAACAATGGAAGATAGCAGAGCCGGTGTTCACTTTCCCCTCCGAGACGCAGCCTTGAAAAGACTCCTTTGACACCTTCCTCATTCAGAGACTGGCCAAAAACCCCCGACAGAGAAACCCAGGAGAAGACAATACCCTCTCCGAGCACATCCGTCTCCGTCTGTCGCTGCCTTTGGAGGCTGTTGTACACTAACTGGAACATTTAGGGAGCTAGTTAGTGTCTGTGAGTTCTGGTTAATATTAATCAGCGCTGACTACAAAGGCTTTTCTCTTCTTTCCATTATGTCAGATTTGACTCATTAACATTCCCATTCTTCAGCAGTGCTGCTCCGGCGCTGAGCATGACCTTTGACCTTTCTCTGAACCCTTTCTAATAGAGGTCATATACAGTCACTGAACAGAGGTTATGAACTTTTACACCTCACATAAATCATGTTTTAACTTTTTTACTCTCTTTGTCAATCTGTTATTGATCATGCTTTATTATAGGTTTTCTTCTAAACTCCTAACTGGGTCCAACGTTTTGCTAAATTTGGTATAATTACTGTATAACCTACTGTATATATATATATAAAACTTTATACACATATTTAGTGTCCAGCAAATCTCAACTGCTGGATTGCTTGAATTGCTGTAAAATGTAAACTCGGGAGAAGCCGATTAGTCACCAGAATAAACGGACGTCAGCTTGTGAGTGTCTTTAATACTTGTTCATAGATCTGTTGTTTAAATTATTTACTTGCTGCTAGGAAGGAATATTTTGTTTCCTACCTATTTGTAGTCTGCATTTTCGTTGGTCGATAGTTTTGATTGCACTTACTGGTAATTATAATCATTTGCGCCTCCATTGCTCCTTGGGCAAGGTGTTAGTTTCGTCTCGAGCCATTAGCACTCTGTTAGGCTTATTGGCTGGGCTAATCAGAAGCCGTTCACAGCTGTTTTCACTCTATTCTCTTAATTAGACTGTGTATTTATTTGATGTCCGAGGCTGACGCGGAAGCGTCTGTGGAAGCGTTCAGCATCCTCGTGTGAAGACAGACGAGTGTAAAGACAAGGGACTTTTTCCTGCGCGACTTCACCCGAGCAACGACACCGGCAACGCATTTAAGTATAATTTTTTCCCCCTTCCCTCACACACTATCCTTTGCTATCCTCTATCCTTCCACCTCTATCATGTGTTTCAAAACCATTCCGGTTGTCTCTCGACCACGCTCTAACATCACACGCAGACGGCAACGTAATCCTGCTAACCTGCACCCCATCTCTACATCTTCTACTACACCACTTTCTTTCTATATGGCTCTCTGGAATTGTCAGTCAGCTGTCAACAAAGCAGACTTAATTTCCGCTTTTTCTTTACAATCCACTCTCAGCATCTTGGGCTTGACTGAGACCTGGATTCGTCCAGAAGATTCAGCAACCCGAGCTGCCCTCTCTAACAATTTCTCTTTCTCTCACACCCCACGTCAGGTTGGCCGGGGTGGGGGCACTGGTCTGTTCATTTCAAATAATTGGAAATACTCAACCCACTCGCCCCTATGCAATTACAACTCATTTGAATCTCATGCGATTACTGTAATGGCTCCTATAAAACTCCAGATTGTGGTAATCTACCGTCCACCTGGCCAAATTCTAGCCCCCTTCCTAGAGGAGCTGGATGGGTTGCTGTCCTCTTTCATGGAGGATGGAACTCCACTCTTAGTTTTTGGCGATTTCAACATTCATCTAGAAAAGCCTTATGCTACAGACTTTCATTCGCTCCTAGCTTCATTTGATCTCAAACGCCTTACCACTACTAGCACTCACAAACCAGGCAACCAACTTGATTTAATTTACACACGCGATTGTACTGCAGATAGCATTCTGGTACAACCCCTACATATCTCTGACCATTTCTTCATTAAATTCATATTACACTTTGCTACCAGGGTGCCACCAACCCCCTTACCGGTTACTTTTAGACGAAACCTACGCTCCCTTTCTCCCTCACATCTTTCCTCTGTAGTATCCTCCTCTCTTCCCTCACCTACCCATTTCTCATCTCTGGATGTGAATGCTGCTACTGATACTTTATGCTCTACTTTAACCACTTGTCTAGATGACATTTGTCCTCTCTCCTCCAGGCCAGCACGGACTGCCCCTTCTAACCCCTGGTTATCTGATGTTCTTTGTGAACATCGGACCAGACTCCGAGCGGCAGAGAGAAAATGGCGAAAATCAAACGAGCCGTCGGACCTGAGTATGTATCAATCGTTTCTTTCATCTTTCTCCGCTGAAGTCAGCCAAATCGTCACATTTCCATAACAAGATCAACAATGCTCCAGATATGCGTAATCTCTTCAGAACAATTAATTCTCTCCTCTGTCCCCCTTCACCACCTCCCACCACGTCTATAACAGCTGATAACTTTGCAACTTTTTTTACAAACAAAACTAAAACAATCAGTAGTCAGTTTTCACCTCCACTCACACAGGACCCCCAACCAACTAGATCCACTGCTCAAACTCCCATCTTCTCCTTCTGTCCCCTCACTGAGGCGGAAGTATCCAAACTTCTCCTCTCCAGCCATCCTAAAACATGTCCTCTAGACCCTATCCCCTCACACCTTCTCCAAGCAATCTCTCCCGCACTCCTACCAGCACTCACACACATTATCAACACATCTCTCCTCACAGGCATCTTCCCCACTGCATTCAAGCAGGCTCGGGTAACCCCACTGCTCAAAAAACCTACATTAAACACTTCTCTTTTAGAAAACTACAGACCTGTCTCTCTCCTTCCATTCATTGCCAAAAACACTCGAACGAGTTGTCTTTAACCAGGTCTCATTGTTTCTTTCACAGAACAACAAACTGGACACTAAACAGTCAGGTTTCAGGAGTGACCATTCAACTGAGACTGCGCTACTCTCAGTCACTGAAGCCCTGCGAATTGCAAAAGCCAATTCCAAATCATCAGTTCTCATTCTGCTGGATCTCTCTTTAGATCTCGCTTTTGACACTGTCAATCATCAGATCCTCCTGTCCACCCTCTCATCACTGGATATCACTGGGATTCCACTTCGTTGGTTTGAATCCTATCTCACTGGTCGGTCTTTCAGGGTGGCCTGGGGAGGGGAGGTATCCAAAGCACATAAATTGGTCACTGGGGTTCCCCAGGGATCGGTTCTTGGACCCCTCCTCTTCTCCACATACACTACATCACTGGCTCCCATCATACAGGCACATGGCTTCTCCTACCATTTCTATGCTACCTGGCGGACATCTCGGCATGGATGAAAGGAAACCATTTACAGCTCAACCTGGCAAAGACTGAGCTTCTTGTCTTCCCTGCAACTCCAACTCTACAGCATGATTTCACGATTCAGTTAGGTTCATCAACAATTACCCCATCAGCTTCGGTCAGAAATCTTGGTGTAATCTTCGATGACCAGCTGACCTTCAAAGAGCACATTGCAAAGACTGCTCAATCTTGCAGGTTTGCACTACACAACATCAGAAAGATCAGGCCCTTTCTGACAGAGCATGCTGCACAACTTCTTGTCCAGGCCCTTGTCATTTCTAGACTGGACTACTGCAATGCTCTTCTAGCTGGACTTCCATTAAACACAATCAAACCTCTACAAACGATTCAGAATGCAGCGGCACGACTGGTCTTCAACGAGCCCAAAAGAGCCCATGTTACACCTCTCTTTGTCTCCTTGCACTGGCTACCAGTTGCAGCTCGCATCCAGTTCAAGACACTGATGCTTGCATATAGAACAACCACAGGCTCAGCACCCACCTACTTCCACTCACTATTACGAATTTACATCCCCTCCAGAAGTCTGAGATCTGCTAGTGAGCGACGCCTCGTGGTACCATCACAGAGAGGCTCAAAATCATTCTCCAGAACATTCTCTTTCACCGTTCCTGGCCGGTGGAATGATCTTCCCACCCCCATCCGGAATGCTGGATCCCTGTCAATTTTCAAGCAACAAATGAAAACTCATCTCTTTCAACTCTACTTGACTACATGAAAAAAAAAACAAAAAAAAAAAACAATGTTTTCACTTTTTCAAAATCTTCATCTTTCTCTTTATCTTTCTTTCCTTCCCTTGCTAGCTTGTACTTATTTGAACAATGCCTGAGACTTGGTGTTATTGGCACTTCCTCTGTATGTTTGCCTCTTCAAGATTAATCGCTTTATGTACTCCCCAATTGTAAGTCGCGTTGGATAAAAGCGTCTGCTAAATGACTAAATGTAAATGTAAATGTAAACTGTAGTATCCGCCAGCTCTAATCGGATACGTGTGCATGAAGATATTAAGATCATCATGGTTTTCTATAAAGCAGCATTGAGACAATGTATTTTGTGAAAAGAGCCTCACAAATACATTTGACTGGATCTTCAGCGGGAAGGCAACAGACTTGTCTCTGGTGACGTATGCAAGACTTCTCCAGTCATTCAGTCCTCTTAAACCCAGCCTTCTACAACAAACTGCAAACTCACGTTCATTTATTTACAGTTTTTCTCAGCCGCTTTGGTGCATTTCTCAGATCAGAAATTAAATTCTCAAAACTACTTGTTCAACCTCTACATCATATAGTCACTTGTGCACATCATAATAGAAGTTTCTCATTCTTTTGAACAAGTTGCGATTGCTTTGTTACATTCATGCAATCGATTATGTACATTTGTCTGCTGTTTCCTACATTATCAGTTGCTAATATCATGTTGCTCAAACTGTATTATATAGTTCTCTGTGCTATAGTCTTTCCCCTCAAAACATCTAGTCATTAGTTCATCGCATAAGTCATTAGATGCAAAAGGGTTGATCTAGTTGTCATAAACTGTCAAACATATTTTCTCCACATTTCTTTTAGATTTTTTGTAAATTTGCCATGAATTGTGCAAGTGAATCTTTACTTTCACTAATAAAGAGAATATAGATCAACCAATTATAAACCAATTCTCTGAAATAGCTCAAAGTTGCATCTCATGAACCTTCAATTGCATATAGACAGAGGACAACACAAGAGTTATAAATTGTGACAATGGATGAACATCCAGAAAACGATCAGGGTCAACTGGAACTGGCATGGTGGAAGGGTACAGAAGCAAAACAGAGGAAGAGGCAGAAGAAGCCAAGTACAAAAGCGCATATCAGATGAAATAAGGGCCGCTATTGAGGACCATGCTGTCAATCATGGCCTAACAATGGTTGAAGGGTACTAATAATTCAAACATTTAGAAACTGTCTCTTTCAATCAATATCTTACATACAATAATGTGTACATTTGTACTTTTGAAAGGATATATGGCAAACATAAGCACTGCCTTCTGCATTTCAGTACTGTAACTGTCATCCAAACTGTTTCCATAGTTTACATCAGATAATACTAACAGAGAGCACTGTTATATTGACAATATGACTAAGTATTTTGACTCTTGTTAAGTCATCTTGTTTGTGAACAATGACACAAGGGCTTTTCATTCTGATGGCACTGATATGTTTATTGACATAAAAATGTACTTTTGAGAGATGAACTAAACATTTTGGGGTTGTTACAGGCTTTTGCAGGTAATCCACTGTGTGGTGCTGTTTGTACTAATTGTTTTGAGAAATGCACATACTTATTGCAAATATTAAGGATGATTCGAGAAATGCACCAAAGCGACTGAGAAAAACTGTAATGAAGCATCCACATCTCAACATCCAGCCAGCAACAGATACCTAGACCCAATCATTTCTATACAAGATGTGCTGCTACTTCCGCTTCATTGCATCTTTAAACGTGATAAAAGGAAACTATGAGCAACTACTCAGACCTCACCATCACATGTTTATAGAGTGCATTCAAAATTCAACTCAGTGCAACTGTGCATGTATGATCCCTGCTATAACTCTTTTGAGTGTATTCCAGCATGAACACATAGAGTGAGCTCCAGGCACTGTAACACACAGCCTTCACTCTTCCATCTCCGCTCCTGTCTGGACCTGCTCTCAGTGTATCATTGCAGAAAGCCATGAAATAATTTGAGATGATACTGCCAGTTTAAATGACTAAAGCATGCCATCACACTCATTATGACATCAATCTTTCCTCCAACTCACATGTGCACTTACTTCAAACAAGAGAGAGAGAATAACATTCAGTTTATACTGAAAACTAACAAACACGGTTTGTCTATAAAACATAGTGTTACTTAAATATCTTAGCACGACTACTACTTTAACTCATCGGTGAGGATGATGGTTTCCTTGGAAATGATCTACAAATGTATCGATTTTTGCTCAAATGTAATGTGCAGGATTTCAAATGGAATTCCATAATCATAATTTGGAACCATTCCTCCAGGATTAAAAAAAAAAGAATCCTCTAAAACTATGCCAAGAATCAAATAACATGTTACTGAATGAAGTGTAATTGTATTTTATTTCTAGAATTAGATACAGTTGTGTTGAATAGTTTAATTCCAAACCAGCTGATTTTTACTCAAGGTTGTCATTTAATTTGTCACAATATATGATGATATATGATTTAAAAATAATAATATTTACCATCAAGTGGTTTTTATAGAGATCATATATGTAAATGAAAACCATCTAATGGTCTAATGGTGTTTATTTAAATCAGATCCTGGTATACAGCTGCAATCTTGTAGTGTTTTTTACCCTATGTATATCTGAACCATACATTTGAAATGCTTACAGCATTCATTGTTGAAGGACAGTCTATGGAAATGAGTAGTGCTCATATATGAAGCCAAATGTGACTATTATAATCAATGAATCTGAAGACCTTCTGAGCTAAAAAAAGAGCCCGAATGCCATAGGATCTCATTTGTGTCCTAGCAGATATTATTATTTGATCCCATTATAATCTTTTAGGATTAGTCCCGATTTATGCCAGAAATCCCATAAGCAATGCAGTGTGCAGGGCGAAATTACAACATGAGATTATTTTGAACTATTATTCATATTTTTAAGCATAGTAGCTTTAAGTGCTATCAAATGCATTCTTGGCTTGAGTCATTTTTTCCTGTATATTAAAGCACTGTTGACACAGTAAACATGTCTTTAATTCAACAACAGTAATCTGGACATAGACACACCACTGTTGATCCGCACATGTGCTCATTAAGCCAAAGGACATGAAAGACAGAGAGCTTCAAAGAGGACGATTAAGCAGCTTTTACAGCACTAATACACAAGTCATCTGAATCATAAAGATAGCTATTCATAAACATATCTAAAAGTTCGGCTTGTATACTCTGTAAAAAGTGGAGATTTGCAGCTCTTCTGCTGCATCAGATCCTTAATAAAAGACTTTTGCTAGTGTAACAAAAATACATATACATAAATGTATTTGAAATACATTTATTTCATGCTAAGTATACTACAAATACTAAGTGTATGCGCTCACCACACACCAGCTACAGTTGGAGAGGAGAGAGAGTCATAGAGACAATCAAGTGGATGCGCTCACCACACACTAGCTACAGGTGGAGAGGAGAGAGAGTCATAGAGCCAATCAAGTGTATGCGCTCACTACACACCAGCTACAGTTGGAGAGGAGAGAGAGTCATAGAGCCAATAAAGTGTATGCGCTCACCACACACCAGCTACAGGTAGAGAGGAGAGAGAGTCATAGAGCCAATAAAGTGTATGCGCTCACCACACACCAGCTACAGGTGGAGAGGAGAGAGAGTCATAGAGCCAATAAAGTGTATGCGCTCACCACACACCAGCTACAGGTAGAGAGGAGAGAGAGTCATAGAGCCAATAAAGTGGATGCGCTCACCACACACCAGCTACAGGTGGAGAGGAGAGAGAGTCATAGAGTCAATCAAGTGGATGCGCTCACCACACACCAGATACAGGTGTAGAGGAGAGAGAGTCATAGAGCCAATAAAGTGTATGAGCTCACCACACACCAGCTACAGGTGGAGAGGAGAGAGAGTCATAGAGCCAATCAAGTGTATGCGCTCACCACACACCAACTACAGGTGGAGAGGAGAGAGAGTCATAGAGCCAATCAAGTGAATGGGGATTATAAGGAGGGACATGATTAACAAAGGCCAGCGAACGGAATTTGGCCAGGACACCGGGGTTACACCGCTACTCTTTACGAGAATTGCCATGGGATATTTAATGACCACAGAGAGTCAGGTCCTCATTTTAACATCTCATCCGAAGGACAGTGCTTATCGACAGTGTAGTGTCCCCGCCACTATACTGGGGTGTTAGGACCCACACAGACCACAGGGTGAGCACCCCCTGCTGGCCACACTTAACACCTCTTCCAACAGCAACCTAGTTTTCCCAGGATTCTCCCATCCAGGTACTGACCAGCTCAACCCTGCTTAGCTCCAGTGGGCAACCAGTCTTTGGCTGCAGGGTGATATGGCTACCGGCAATAGTAAGTACACTGTGCACAAGTACTAGTACAAATACAGTTTAATTATAATGTTTATATCAGTAAGTCTTGAGTTATCTGTCAATAAAGGTTCATAGATTTGAACTATACTTAGTAAATGCATATTAAATATATTGCTTTTTTATTAGGGAACCATATGTAGCAGATCGATTCAATCATATTACTTATTTTTGCCTTGATTAAAACCACTTATATTTAATTTAGAGGCTTTTACATGAAGCTCATTTTAGGTTATGGCACCTTTTTCACAATTTGGGATCTTTGTCTGCTTTCATGGCTTTCTTAAAAGCAACAAGAGGTTTGTGTCAGGAATTCACATCATAAAGAGAACATGGGATAACTCATAACATGTAGACATTCAGACATGAGAATAATTTCTCAGATGACATTAAAGGTGGAGGGGCGCATGTTGCCTCCAAACACACAGCCAAAGATGAACGATTATACGAATCCCAGAACAAGAATTCACGCATGATCTTCAAAAGCAATTGTTACTTGTGTTCACTCACAAATCCATCTCCCCATATCTCAAACAGTGTTGCGAAATACACAGCTAAAGGGGACGCTTTCCTTTTTCTCAACAATATCAGCTTTGCTTGCCTGAGAGCTGCAACTTTACAAGGCTAATCTAAGCGTCTAGTAATGTTCCCCGTGGGGTTTCTGAAGCTTTGAACCTTTTGGAAAGATTACAGGCAAAGAGAAGCTGTCAAAAACAGCATTTCATATCCCATAACAAATCATATTCTATAACACAGAGGACGCAGAGGTGTTGATCAAACGCACACAGATTCAACAAACGTGTATGAAGAAGACCAGAGCGAGGCTGGCTTGTGATTCGCAGCGCTCCTCGAAGGTGCATGTCTCAACCAGATGAAAAACAAATGTATGACTGATGGAATTATGTCTTGGGTGATTTATAGACAGGCAGCGGGTGCAAAACACACTTTTCTTCCCCCTCTGCACTACATGCAATTACTGCTGTTATTATTATCTTTGGACTACTGATAGTTTGGGGTTTTCACCCTCAATTTGAGTGAAAAATGGTTCGATCTTCATTATAATCAGCACGTAAACACGTAAAGCGAGATCAAGCGCTGTGGAAAAGCATATATCTGTTGAAAGTTCAGCTCTGATGTCTGTCTCTGTGGTCCAATGATAGAGAATGAACCGCATCAATCTGACAGAGCGCTCCAGAATATGTGGCCTATTAAAATATAGCAATGTCTCAAACCGATGTCTCGATGTGTCAGCATCCAGAACTCCAGTTATTAAACCAAACTGAATCAACATGGACTGACTTGTAACTTAAAAACTGTTGACTTTAAAAATCAACCGATTACGGTTGTCCTCTTTGTAGAGCTGCTTTACAGCGTAACTGAATTTGGTTTGTATCACTAGAACAATATTTGTTATTGTTGTGTTAGCTGCTTTGACACAGTCTGTGTTGTATAAAGCACTATAGAAATAAAGCTGACTGGACTTGCAATCCGATATTTCTCAATGTTTCTCATCATTTTCCCTCAGAATCAAATGATTTATGATATCTGAGCTATGCTATTCATATGATAATAACTCTGATAACTAGCTGAGAATTTAATTGCAATCTAAGTGAGCATTTTTACTTTTTCATTTTATAATTATAGATTTATCTATCGACAGACAGACAGACAGACAGACAGACAGACAGACAGACAGACAGACAGATGGACAGATGGACGGATGGATAGATTATTTAATCTATCAATATCAATTATTTAAAAAAGTGAAACTTTCATATATTTTAGATTTGTTACATGTAAAATAAAACACTTCAAAAGTTGTTTTGTTTTAACTTTGATGATTAGAGCTCGTGAAAGTCAAAAATCAGTTTTCAAAATATTAGAATATTTCCTAAGATCAATCAAAGAAAGGATTTGCAAAACAGAAAAGTTCAAGTTCTTTAAAGTATGTTGATTTATGCACTCAATACTTGGTCGGGGCTCCTTTAGCACAAACTCCAGCATCAGTGAGGAGTGGCGTGGAAGCGATCAGTCTGTGGCTCTGCTGAGGCACTTTTGAGCCTTCAGCTCGGATCCACCGTTTCTCATCTTTCTCTTGAAAATATCCCATGGACTCCACATGGGGTTCAGGTCAGGCATGTTGGCTGGCCAATCAAGCACAGTAATATCATGGTCAGCAAACCACTTGAAAGTGGTTTTGTCAATGTGGGCAGATGCTAAAATCCTGCTGGAAAAGGAAATCAGCATCTGCATAAAGCTTGTCAGCAGATGGAAGCATAAAGTGCTCTAAAATCTCCTGGTAGACGGCTGCATTGACTTTGGACTTGATAAAACACAATGGACCAACACCAGTGGACATCACGGCACCCCAAATCATCCCTGACTTCAGAAACTTCACACTAGACTTCAAGCAGCTTGGATTCTGTGGCGCTTCGGTCTTCCTCCAGTCTCCAGACCTCAATATCCAAATGAAAAGCAAAATGTACATTTATCTGAAAAGAGGACTTTGGACCATTGAGCAACAGTCCAGTTATTTTTCTCCTTAGCCCAGGTAAGATGCTTCTGATGATGTTTCTGTTTCAGAAGTGGCTTGGTAGCACTTTTCCTGAAGATGTCTGAGCGTGGTGACTCTTGATGCACTCCAGCTACACTACAGACTCTTGACTCCAGCTTCAGTCCACTCCTTGTGAAGCTCTGCCAAGTATTTAAATCGGCTTTGCTTGACAGTTTTCTCAAGCTTGCGGTCATCCATGTTGCTTGTGCACATTTTCCTACCCAATTTCTTCCTTCCAGTCAACTTTGCATTTAATATGCTTTGATACAGCACTCCTTGAACAGCCACCCCTTTCAGTAATGACCCTCTGTGACTTACTCTCTTTGTGAAGGGTGTCAATGATCATCTTCTGGACCATTGCCAAGTCAGCAGCGTTCCCCATTATTGTGCTTTCAAAGAACAAGTGATACTCAGAATTTATGTAGGGATGGTAATTTAATTTAATTAAAATGTAAATATTGTAATATTTAAAAACTGATTTTTGACTTTCTTTAGCTGTAAGCTCTAATCATCAAAATTAAAACAAAGAAACTTTTGAAGTGTTTTACTTTACATGTAATGAATCTAAAATATATGAAAGTTTCACTTTCTGAAATAAGTTACAATACTTTTTTTTTTTACTTTTGTACCATATTCTAATTTTCTGAGATGCACCTGTAGATAGATAGACAGACAGACAGATATATGTATCTGTGTAATCATGTGTAAGGCGATCTGTTGGACATTTCGCAGCAGGCAATGGAGTTGTTTAGCAACTAATGGCCAAGGTCTGAATGAAAGAAATGTCAAAATCATCAATCACCTGACAGCTCCAGCTCCGCCCACTTGAGCAAATCATCACCACAACACTCCCAGCGCTCATCAATTACACGCAGTGCTGGAGTCACTGTCCAACACGGAGCCTTTGTGGGCATTACTGCTGTGTAATGTTTATTCAGCCGGAGTTTCAACAAGACAATCCGTGGCAGTATCACACATGAGGTACACTAACACTGCTAACAGAAACTACATATTCTGAAGGAACTGCGACTGGTGCTTTACGTGATTTGTGTTTGCTAATGGAGTGCAGATGCTGAGGTGATGAGTGATGCTTGCTGGTCCAATTCAAAAGAGCCCAAACACAACACTAATGTTCTGGTCTCTAGATATGATTCAGATCCAATTTTTGGTCCGTTTCATGTTTCTTTTGCATACCACCACTTTGTTCAAATCACTAAACATAAGTGAGAGCACTAGTAACAGTGTTGCTTTCCACTAGCAAAGACTACTATAACAACGTAACCATGTTTGCATGAGATCTGAATTTGATTTGAATAATTAACATTCCAACTTTGTCACCCACAAATTAAAATTATTGCGTAATGCAAACAGAATGCATTGGGTGTTCGGAAATGACAAAGTATAAATAAAGCATTTATATAAAAATATCATTTTTACAAAATATACTCTTACCAATATTTTACAATTTCAGTGTAAATTCCACATCTGGATTCATCACTATACCAGTTACAAAAAGCATGTGGTCAGTAGTTTCGTAATATTACAGCGAATGTGATTATTCCAGACTAGCAGCATACAGGAAATTTATCATAGAAAAAAACATATTGCTTCTTGACATGTAAACTAAAAAAAGTTATTCTTTCAGACGATACAAATCTCAGTGTATTCATGAACAAAGATGCAGATCCACTATTTCTTACCAGTGTCTCATTAATTACAGTTAACAACATTGTTTTTAATAAATAATAAAGTCAGTTGTTTGGAAGAATTTAACAGCGATCAGCAACCTTGGTTCCAGAAGTACTTTTCCTATTAATTTTTACTTAAATAATACAATAAAAATTCTAAATAAGGCTATTAAAGTCATGAATTGAATCATCCAGTTTCCAGATGAATCATTACAAACTTTCCCAGGAAAAATGCAATAAAAGTGTACTTCCATAATGTACTTAAAGTGCTCTATTTTGACACAAATTTTGTATTTAACATACTAAAAATTATCCTTTAGTTCTTAAGATAATCTTAAGTGTACTCAACTGTGCTATTTTGGGACACCATATTTCATATGAGTACACTCAAGTGTACTACAAGTGGTATCTAATTTTAATTTATTATTTTTTACAGAGAAAGTATGTTAAAAGCACATTTTAGTTAATATTCATGGTGTCCCACAATAGCACAGTTGACTACACTTATCTTAAGAAGTACTAAAGAGTGTCCTAAAAGGTGTCCTTGTTACACGTTACATGTACTTGCTATTATAATAACAATTAATTATGCATAATTACATGCAAGTAACCTTAACCATATAGTAAGTGAGTCAAAGACGAGAAATGGTTTAAGCATAAAAACATCAAGTGTAATAATGCTTTAAATTGTTGTTTTTGCCAAAAAAAATTTGGGGGGGGGAATTTTTATTTGGTTTTTGAGTTTTCTGTTTAATTTAATTGCAAATTTGTTTTTGCTTTTCTGTGCAAAAAATAAATATCATAAATGTTCCCCTGATTTACATAAAACACCCGCTTAAATGTCATTCGCTGTAACAATCATGTCAGCCATATTTACAACAAAAATCAAATTATGACATTTTAAAAGTCTAATTAATTTCACCCCAGATATTAATTAGTTTTAAAAACTATTCTAGGTTTCGCCCATTTGTCAATAATATTTTTTTTACTCATTTAAAACACAATAAGATGTAATATTGCTCCCTATTCTTTTATATATTTTAATATGTACAAGTCAGAATAAACATTCTTTTGATGCGGACATCTTAACGACCATGTAGTTAATTGATAAAGGTATAATTACACTGTAACAAGGACACCTTGGTATCAAGTGTAGCTGAATATTAAGCACAAAATTAGCGGGAGGAAATACAGCACTTTTAGTACATTAATTTTCCGCCTGGGTTGATTTGAAGCAAAAAGTGATGAGAAACTACTCTCCTCTACTTCTTGGACCCTTTTGCTCTATTTGTTCTGTATGCTTTTCTGCATGCCTGTAAGACGTCCATGTCTCAGTAGCTCCATTGATGAACTCAAGGTGCAGGTT
Source organism: Oxygymnocypris stewartii (assembly GCA_003573665.1). Classification (NCBI taxonomy): domain Eukaryota; kingdom Metazoa; phylum Chordata; class Actinopteri; order Cypriniformes; family Cyprinidae; genus Oxygymnocypris; species Oxygymnocypris stewartii. Next base: position 582,856 of record QVTF01003943.1, on the reverse strand, counting down.
TACAGAGTGCCTTATTTGAATCCAGACAGCTTCAGGATTTTTCAAGCTGTGTGGCATCAAAGGTACAGTCATTTACACCTTTAGTTCCTAAAGCTTTGACACTCTTGATGATCTTCCATGAAAGTGAGTCTGAAGTAAGGTCTTGTGCAAAAGAACAAATGCCACCTGATTGAGTCGTCTTTTAATGTCAGGATGAAAGACCCTTACCTTTTCTATAAGCATTGCTCATTTGCATGTGTGCACCTCTGTCCTCTCGCTGCATGTGTTGCATTTGACGTAGCAGCACCAGAAGAACTTGCAGTTGCACTGCCAGACATGGGAATACTGGTGTGTGTTGTATCCACGGCCGCAGCACATCAGGTTGCAGCCGTTGGGATGATGCACCAGCGTCTTATTGCACACCCGTCCCTGAGTGCCCACGCTGCCCGTCACGGGGTCCGCCTCGCAGTAGCTGGGAGATTTCTCGATGTACACCAGATCCGTGTCCATGGGCTTGCGATATGAGAAAGGCTTTTTGATCTTGAGGAAAGTAGGGCGTTTGTGACGCGTGGCTTTGACCGGCTCCACGTGGACGGCGTGGCTGTATTTGTCTTTGAGGATGTAGCCCAGCTGGGGAAACTTGGGGAGGGTCATCCAGCAGGTTCTGGTGGTGCAGGATCCAGACACACCGTGACATTTACACTCCAGACGCATGTTCCTCTCCAGGACCTGAGACCAGCACAGCAGCAAGAACATGAAAAATCAGCGCTTTCATCAATCAAATATCTTGCTACTGACAATGAACTCACCACTTATGGAGCACAAAACCAGTCATAACAGTCAATTTTTTTAAATTGAGATTTATACATCATCTGAAAGCTGAATAAATTAGCTTTCAATTGATGTATGGTTTGTTATGATTGGACAATATTTGAAAATCTGGAATCTGAGGGTGCAAAAAAATCTAAATATTAAGAAAATAAATTTTTACGTTGTTCAAATGAAGTCTTAGCAATAAATATTACTAATCAAAAATTAAGTTTTGATATATTTACAGTCAGAAATGTATGAAATATCTTCATGGAAAATGATCTTTACTTAATAGCCTAATGATTTTTGGCATAAAAGAAAAATTGATAATTTTGACCCATACAATGTATTTTTGGCTATTGCTACAAATATCCCCCAGCGACTTAAGACTGCGTTTGTGCTCCAGGGTCACATATTGTAAACAGTGTTGAGAAAGTTTGGTCACACTTTATTTTAAGGTGTCCTTGTTACAGTGTAATTATACATTTAGGTACTGGGTAATATTAATTAACTACATGTACTCACTGTATAGTTTAGGGTTAGTTGCATGTAATTATGGGTTAGGGTAGTGGCAGGTTTAGGTTAGGGTTAGGGTTAGGCTGGGGTTAGGGTTGGGTTTGGGTTAGGTTAAAGGGTTAGGTTAGGGGTAGGTTATAATAGTAAGTGCATGTAATGTGTGTAACAAGGACACCTTAAAATAAAGTGTTACCGAAGGTTACTTTGAAAATGTAATCGGTTACAGATCACAAGTTACACTATTTATAATGTAATAAGTAGTGTTACTATATCTCAATTACTTTATTAAAGTAGTGTAACTGATTACATTTGATTAATTTTTTGTTAATTTTCTAAAGTTAGTCCTTAAAAACTGGTGTCTCAATCTAATTTGTGAAATAAATCGAAACTGTAATTTAATTACAGAATTTTATCAGTTACTGTAACAGATTACAGCTAGATTTATTTCATAATTAAGTTACAAGTAACTATTCCCTAACACTGATTGTAAACACACTAGAGTCAGATGAATGTCTAAAGAGGGCTATCAAATTAAAATCTAACCCATTTGTTGGCTCAGACTGAATCTATTGAATCAGAGTATATCACAAATGTTTTATATTTTGGGCTGATCTCAGAACACATGCTGTTTTCATCTACCATGCGTTTCTGTGTGAGCTTGTAGTGTTTAGAACGGCTTGAGTGTCTGGTAGTGCAGTTTTTTTCCTCTGTAACCATTCAAAAGTAATTATATGATGCCTAGTGTTTAATTCAGATTTGAGTCACGTAGCGTATATCAGCCTCCATGCAGGTGACAAATCCTCAATATTATGCCATCAATTTTACAAAAAGCAATCACAGCGCTGTTGGTGGTGGCTTTCGGGGTTTTGTTCTGATTATTTTGCACCATTTTTAGCATGTAGCTGCAAGGGCCAAGCAAGAAAAACTGCATGAAGTGTGCAACATTCAACACTTATTTATGTTAAGTGTTTGTTTTCTGGATGGTTGCTAGATTGCTGCTAATCCAGTCTCTGGCCTATAGAAATGGCTTTCTTTAATGTATATATATATATATATATGTGTGACCCTCTCTGTGAAATCCAGGCTAAAGTCTCAAAATCGAATTATGAGATAGCGAGCATCAAAATTTGATTTCTACCATTAATTTCATTATAATTTGAAACTTTGACATGACCCTACTCAGTCAATATTAAAGATATAAAGGTTACATTTTCACAGAATATTCTTTGCTATATGAATGATGAAAACAGCAAATCAACAAAAAATGATTTTTGCACAGAGAGGGTCACATATATATATATATATATATATACAGTGGGTACAGAAAGTATTCAGACCCCCTTACATTTTTCACTCTTTGTTGTATTGCAGCCATTTGCTAAAATCATTTAAGTTCATTTTTTTTCCTCATTAATGTACACACAGCACCCCATATTGACAGAAAAACACAGAATTGTTGACATTTTTGCAGATTTATTAAAAAAGAAAAACTGAAATATCACATGGCCTAAGTATTCAGACCCTTTGCTGTGACACTCATATATTTAACTCAGGTGCTGTCCATTTCTTCTGATCATCCTTGAGATGGTTCTACACCTTCATTTGAGTCCAGCTGTGTTTGATTATACTGATTGGACTTGATTAGGAAAGCCACACACCTGTCTATATAAGACCTTACAGCTCACAGTGCATGTCAGAGCAAATGAGAATCATGAGGTCAAAGGAACTGCCTGAAGAGCTTAGAGACAGAATTGTGGAAAGGCACAGATCTGGCCAAGGTTACAAAAAAATGTCTGCTGCACTTAAGGTTCCTAAGAGCACAGTGGCCTCCATAATCCTTAAATTGAAGATGTTTGGGACGACCAGAACCCTTCCTAGAGCTGGCCATCCGGCCAATCTGAGCTATCGGGGGAGAAGAGCCTTGGTGAGAGAGGTAACGAAGAACCCAAAGATCACTGTGGCTGAGCTCCAGAGATGCATTCGGGAGATGGGAGAAAGTTGTAGAAAGTCAACCATCACTGCAGCCCTCCACCAGTCGGGGCTTTATGGCAGAGTGGCCCGACGGAAGCCTCTCCTCAGTGCAAGACACATGAAAGCTGCATGGAGTTTGCTAAAAAACACCTGAAGGACTCCAAGATGGTGACAAATAAGATTCTCTGGTCTGATGAGACCAAGATAGAACTTTTTGGCCTTAATTCTAAGTATTCTCGGAATGTGTGGAGAAAACCAGGCACTGCTCATCACCTGTCCAATACAGTCCCAACAGTGAAGCATGGTGGTGGCAGTATCATGCTGTGGGGGTGTTTTTCAGCTGCAGGGACAGGACGACTGGTTGCAATCGAGGGAAAGATGAATGCGGCCAAGTACAGGGATATCCTGGACGAAAACCTTCTCCAGAGTGCTCAGGACCTCAGACTGGGCCGAAGGTTTACCTTCCAACAAGACAATGACCCTAAGCACACAGCTAAAATAACGAAGGAGTGGATTCACAACAACTCCGTGACTGTTCTTGAATGGCCCAGCCAGAGCCCTGACTTAAACCCAATTGAGCATCTCTGGAGAGACCTAAAAATGGCTGTCCACCAACGTTTACCATCCAACCTGACAGAACTGGAGAGGATCTGCAAGGAGGAATGGCAGAGGATCCCCAAATCCAGGTGTGAAAAACTTGATGCATCTTTCCCAAAAAGACTCATGGCTGTATTAAATCAAAAGGGTGCTTCTACTAAATATCGAGCAAAGGGTCTGAATACTTAGGACCATGTGATAGTTCAGTTTTTCTTTTTTAATAAATCTGCAAAAATGTCAACAATTCTGTGTTTTTCTGTCAATATGGGGTGCTGTGTGTACATTAATGAGGAAAAAAATGAACTTAAATGATTTTAGCAAATGGCTGATATATAACAAAGAGGGAAAAATTTAAGGGGGTCTGAATACTTTCCGTACCCACTGTATATATTACAATTTTATTGATTTAAAAAAGTATAGACTAGCATCATTTCATGCCCATAGCACATGACAAGTCCCTTTGTTTAATATTTAATATTACTTGTTTCCAGAGGCGGACACTAGTGAAGTATTTTTACTTTACTCAAGTAAATTTACTAAATAGTTTTTTTTCTTTGGAAAGCTATTACTTTCTTACTTTAACTCAAGTAATTCAAAGATTTGTTTGAGTACAAGAAAGTAGTAGATTTTTACTGTAATTGAGTATTAAATGATATTTAATATGAAATGTATTGCAGTAAAAAGTAGTGAAGAGAAGTGTTCTAAAAAAGAACACTGCTTTAAAAGCACTTTTCAAGCGTCTGTTCTTTATCAGAGTAAAAGTTCTTGTTTTAATATCACAAACCCTGCATAAGACAAAATAAAAATAGGATATATGAAGTATCCCTCTCATGTCTTCACATTCAACAAACAATACTATAACTGCACACAATGGTATTTTCCCCAACACCAATGACACCAATCAAAATGGCCCGGCGTATCGTGCATGAGCTCAGCGACTCACTCCAAGACATTCTGCTATCTGCTCTTCAGAGATGAGCAGGCGTCAGGACAGTAGCTGGCATGCATTATGAATGGGAGGAGATCATTCAAACAGAGCACTCTTTTAGTTTGCTCAAGACAAAACCAACAGCTAGAATGCTCCTGTAAGGCTGGTCAGTTTACTAAGAGGCAATTTAACTAATCAGATAAGACAGCGTGGGGATCGAGGAGAAGAGTCGGTGCCATGAATCAGCTCTCCGTGACCAAACGTGCAACGAGCCAGACATAAGATGAAGCTTCTTCACCCCTCGTCAAACCCCACCAGTGATTATTCTGCTCTCTCTTTGGCTCTTACTTCACACATGCCCTTGTTAAAAGATCAGGTCACCCAAAAATGATCAAATGAAACTTCTTTAGACGTTAATGGTGTTTGCTAATCAGACTTCAGAAGACTTGAAATACAGTGCATGTAACGTAATGACTGCTTCTGTGGAGTTTGGAGAGCCGTTGCTTTAACATGATCATGCAACAGATAGGAGCGCTTGTTGTTTTATTTTAATAAACAAAATCACAAAACAGGAGGATTTACAGCATCTATTACCCCTGGTGGAAAAAGCAGACTTTAGCATACCTTTAAAAATTGCTTTTTGTTTTTGTAATTAATGAAACATAAGTTTATATGATTAAAAAGTGTACTGACAAGCATTTATAGCAAACCTAAATATATTTTAATGTAATTTCTATTGAAACGTCTATGTCTTGTATTAATCTAAAATCAAAGTTTTGTTTGCATAATATATGTGTATATTTTTATGTATATATATATATATATATATATATATATATAAATACAAACATATGCTTTGAAAATATTTACATGTATATATTTATATTCATATAATTTACATTATGGATATTGGATTTTTATGAAAAATATACATATTTATATATGCAATAAATACACACGTATATTATGTAAAAAAAACTTGTATTTATGTATGAGATTAATTTGACAGCACCAATTGTAATGTATTTGTAATTATACATTTGTAATGACGATTTAGTACATGTAAAATATATTAACTTTAATTATAATAGCGAATAATACACTAGAGGCAGAATTAGACTCAAGTAGCATACTTTCCATGTGCTTTAGTATGTTAGTCAACACATCAAAATAAGTGTACTTTGTTAAAGCATGAGACAAATGTATTCAATTAAAGTAAAACCATTAATTAAAAAAATGCAGACTTTTAGCACTTAAGCATGTTAAGAAAAACAGTCATGAAAGGGTAGAGGTCTTTATTTCATTCAAGTACAATTGTAATATATATTTATATTAAGATACACTACACTGAAAAAAATTATACTCGTTTTTTTTAAGGTAAGTGGTTGCAAACAATTTATTTAATCTACATTTAAAAAAAGACATGTTTTAGTTGAAAGTCAGTCAACTAAATTTGTTTATTTAAATGTAGATCAAATAAATTGATTGCAACCACTTACCTTAAAATTTAATTAAATTAATAATTTTTACTCATTCAGCACACTTCCTTTTACCAAAGGACCGCATCCCTTACTCCACATCAAAGACAACAAATGCATATGCAGAAAAAAGCATGGCATCTAAATGCAGGTGAAAGTGAAAAAGCCTTTTAGACTCTTTGGCGGTTTGAGCATTGAAAGTTGAGACAAAAGCGCAGTTTCCATCAAAGATAGCGATAGGGGATACTGGTGTAAGCCCATGTCTATTTAACTGAGCAGAAAATGGGAGAGGGTTTGCACAGAGCTCGTTGTGTTGGAGCTCATCTGATTTGTAATCAAACTCTAGCACTTATTCTGCTCTTAGCCCTAAAAGCTTCCTATTATTGCCGTGCCAGTCGAGTCTTGGCTTTGCTGCCGGATAGCAAACCGCAGTGACATAGCTACTGAATCCTTCCCTGTACTTGACTTTCATTTGATCTGTTCAGTGTAACCAAAACATCACTTCACTGATAGATAATACCTCTTTGAGGAACAGTTCACCCAAAAATTAAAATGCTGTCCTCATTTACTAAATGTGTTTGTTCTGCTGAAGACAAAGGAAGATATTCTGAAGAACGTGGGACACAGAGCAGTTCTGGATCATAGTATTGTTTTTTTCTTACTAAGTGATTTTAACGGTAAAGAAAATGTAAAATTGCTACAGTAAAAACCTGTTAAATTGTTAACGGTAAGTTAAACTGACATTTCTTCTTAGTTCTTATCAGTTATGTTTATTAGGGTTGTATGTTATATAATGCTGTGAAATTAATGTTTATTGCATATTTATGGTCAAGATGATGCCGCTGATGGCAGTTGTTTTTATGTTTTTGTTAGTTTGTCCTGTCTTTAGTTATATTCCTGCAATCAGTTTCAGCAGAGATGATTTGCTGGACATTCAAAAGTACACAAGACCCAACATTTCACCAGTTTTCATCTATTCTGATGTTTTGCTGGACATTGTAGTCGGCGAAGCAGCGGTGCTGTTTAGATGATTCAGGACAAGCAGACGGGGGTGTCCTCGTAAAGCTTCGTTGGCAGGGATTAAGAACGCCGTTGCTTAGCATCCATCTAGCGAATCTCCGCTCTCTACCAAACAAAATGGACAAACTCCTTCTGATTTCCCGGTTAAACAAGGATTTTTCAAACTCTATCCCTCTGTGTTTCACGGAAACCTGGCTGAATGACGCAATACCGGACAGCGCGTTATATCTGCCGAATTTCCAGCTGATCAGATCTGAGCGCGAAGCGGAATCAAAGGGGAAATCGCACAGCTTTTGTTAGTTCATTCTTTCGAGTGTCTACATTCCTCTGCAAGCGCACGTGAGCTCAGTTTTACAGAAACTCGCGGATCAGATCACAGAGACAGAACAAAAACACCCGGACTCTGTTTTAATCCTTCTCGGGAACCTTAACAAAGCAAATCTCTCCCATGAACTGCCAAAATACAGACAGCATGTTACATGTCCCACCAGAGGCAGTAATATATTGGATCACTGTTACACAACAATGCATCTTGCATTTCACTCTGTCCCATGAGCAGCTTTAGGACTATCTGATCACTGTTTGGTTCATCTCACACCGACCTACAGACAGAAACTTAAATCTGCAAAACCTGTATTAAGAACTGATAAAAGATGGACCAACGAGACAGAGCGGGTTTTACAAGCCTGTCTCGACCTTACTGATTGGACTATTTTTGAAGCTGCTGCCACCGCTCTGGACGAGCTCACAGAGACTGTAACTTCATTCATCAGTTTCTGTAAGGATATGTGCATTCCTACCAGGACTCGTTTAACCTACAACAATGACAAACCATGGTTCACTGCAAAATTCAGACAGCTCCATCAGGCCAAAGAAGATGCTTACAGGAATGGGAACAGAGTCTTGTATAAACAGGCCAAATACACTGGAAAAGGAGATCAGAGTAGCAAAGAGGAATTATTTCTAAGGAACCAATTATCTTCCAGTGACTGAAAGGTCTGAAAGAGATAACCTACTACAAGACACCATCCCCCAGCACTGTGGAGAATCAACAACAGGCAAACAATCTGAATGAGTTCTACTGCAGGTTTGAAAAACACCCCACACCCGCCCTGAACACCTCATCACACACCCATTAACACCTCCAGCAACCCCCCTCTCCCCCACACCTGCAATTCAGATCAGCGAAGACGAGGTGCGCCAGGTCTTCCGGAAGCAGAAAAGTAAAAAAGCACCAGATCCAGACTGTGTTACATCAGTCAGCTGGCCCCCATCTTCACAAAGATCTTTAACAGATCACTGGAACTGTGCGAAGTCCCCTCATGCTTCAAACACTACACCATCATCCCCATCCCAAAGAAACCCAAACTTACAGGACTAAATTACTACAGGTCTGTGGCTCTAACGTCTGTGGTCATGAAGTCATTTGAAAAACTGGTGCTGGCCCACCTGAAGGACATCCCTGGACCCTCGCTGGATCCTCTTCAGTTTGCCTACAGAGTAAACAGTTCTGTGGACGATTCAGTCAACATGGGACTGCAACATGCATTATGTTCTGCAACATCTAGACAGACCAGGGACTTATGTGAGGATCCTTTTTGTGGACTTCAGCTGGGCCTTTAACACTATCATCCCAAACCTCCTCCTGCCCAAACTAACTCTGTGCTCTCCGTGCCCACCTCCATCTGTCAGTGGATCAACAGCTTCCTGACCGGCAGACAGCTAGTGAGGCATCCAGCATCCTTACGATCAGCACTGGAGCTCCTCAGGGTTGTGTTCTCTCCCCACTGCTCTTCTCCCTGTACACGAACGACTGCACAACAAAAGACCCTCCGTCAAGCTCCTGAAGTTTTCAGACGACACCACACTGATCGGCCTTATCCGGGACAGTGACGAGTCTGCTTACAGACAGGAGGCTAAGGAGCTGGCTGTCTGGTGAAGTCTTAACAACCTGGAGCTGAACACGCTCAAAACAGTAGACGCCCACCCCCACCCACTCACCATCATGAACAGCACTGTGACTGCAGTGAAGTCATTCAGGATCCTGGGCACCACCATCTTCCAGGCCCTGAAGTGGGAAAATCACATTGAGTCCATGGTGAAAAAGGCCCAGCAGAGGATGTGGTTCCTTCGCCCGTTGAGATAGTTCAACCTGTCACAGGAGCTGCTGATACAGTTCTACTCTGCCATCATTAAATCAGTCCTATGCATGTCAATATCTGTCTGGTTCAGTTCAGCTACCAAATCTGACCCCAGAAGACCACGGAGGGTAGTCCGGACTGCTGAGCGAATCATTGGTTCAACCCCCCCACTCTCCAAGAACTGTACTACTACTACTACTTATCCAGAGTGAGCAAAAGGGCTGGCAAAATAACTCTGGACCCATCACATCCAGCACACTCCCTCTTTGAATTGTTACCGCCTGGTCGACGCTACAGAGCTCTGAGCACCAGAACTACCAGACACAGAAACAGTTTCTTCCCTCAGGCAATCCATCTTATGAACACTTGACAATAATTATGGTACACACACACTATTTATACACGTATACACTTATTTATCTAACACACATAATCAGTCTACTCTTCAATAGCACATAATATACCTGTAGATACAATTGTCAATTTGTATATTATTATTCCTTATTTACTTGTTCTTTTTCAGTCTTCTTTTTATTTTCTGTGTTTTTGTTCCATCACTGTCATTCTGTTGCACTGCGGTAGCTTCTGTCACGAAAACAAATTCCTCGTATGTTTAAACATACCTGGCAATAAAGCTCATTCTGATTCTGATTCTGGTATTTCAGTTTAATGGGTCTCTCCATGATGGTGATTAGTGTTTGAGTGAATGACTCTGTGCACCTTCTATATAAGTTATTATTTAAAAGCTGCTTGTGTTGGGCTTTGGTTCATCGTCTGACTTTCTCATCACCTCCTGTTTTTAGTGGTTATCAGTGTATTTCAAAGGAACAAAACAGATTTCAGTACTTTAATAGGTTGGTATATTAACATTATATCAGTTAATCAAGTTACGGTATTCAACTGTAAATTTAAGTTAAAACCATATTGATGTATGGTTTGTTATGATAGAACAATATTTGTATAGATACAACTATTAGACAAGCTGAAATCTGAGGGTGCAAAAAAATAGAAATATTGAGAAAATCATCTTTAAAATTGTTCAAATTAAGTTCTTAGCAATGCATATTACTAATCAAAAATTAAGTTTTTATATATTTACGATAGGAGATTTACAAAATATCTTCATGGAACATGATCTTAATATCCTAATGATTTTTGGCATAAAAGAAAAATGTATAATTTTGACCCAAAAAAATCATTTTGGTTGTGTAGTTCATAGGGGACGTATTGTTTTAGCCCTACAGTTACAGCATTAAATACTATTTAAACCTATAACATTTTACATAGCGTTTACCTATGTAAAAGTTTATAATCTCTTAAGTTTACATCTCCGAGTTCGGACTTTATAACTCAACAATAGTGAGTTTTCTGCCACAGACTCTGCCCACAAAAAAAACATCATCACTGTTTGCAAACAACAAAATTGAACAATAAGTCGAAATAAGGTCAGCTTTAAAAATAACTGTCCCTGCGTCTCAATGTGCATATATCCATTGTAAATATTATGTGAGATTAGAATGAAAAGCATAGGATGTTGAAAAGAGTGCCAAAAGTCCCCTATTTCCGGTAGATTTTCGAAGTGTGGATCTGTGCACACTCTGAGGGATAATATTACCCACAACCCATTGCACTTTGGCGAAGGATTCAATCCAGAACTGCAAACATGAATAAAATGTGTTAAAAATTACAAACATGGCAGATGTTAGCGATAGTTTAGATAAAGGGCTTTGAGTTACTTTTACATCCAATAATTTGACCTGGCAAAAACTTGGTATTTAATGTTATCCGTGTTGTATTTCTTGTTCTCGGAGTGTATCGTATTTTCAGAGTTCTCGGCTTGAAAGTCCCACGATTTTTGGCAAATCAACGTGCTGCTTATTTTCTCTCCAATACTGTAAAGTTAAATTAAATGTGGATGTTAACTGTGATAAGATGATTGGCAGGCCAGGTTACAGGTGTCAGGATGTGCGTAACTATTCATCAGAGATGCAAATGTGTTTTGGAGGCATGTACAGTGTTAGGCAGATAGTTTGGCAGATAGTAGGAGGCAGATAGTCCAGTGCTGGCAGATCTGTATTAACATTTTTATGCCTCCAAAACATGATTTCATTTCTTAATGTTAATGAAACATGCAGATGGTTGCTCTGAGCACAACATGCTGTTTATCAGATAAAGTGAGTCGTACAGTTTTTATACACTTTTAACTTTAATAATGAGTATGTCCACCTTTTGCAGCAATTACAGCAGCGCAGCTATAGAACACTAATGTTATCCCATGCCTTCTGCAACCCAAGCCAAAGCCTTTTCTTTGAATGCACAATAGATCTGTCCAGTTCATTTTCCAACGCGCCTCAAATTTGCTGGATGGGGTTGAGGTCTGGACTTTGAGGGGTCCGTCCATCATTTTCAATTTTCAGCAGAATCCTTCCATTGCAGGTAGATCCGCCAATAGTTTGTTTTATGGGTATTATAATGAACCTCTTAAATATGCCAAGTGTTCAAGCTATTTTAGGCACCACTGTATGTTCCAAAGCATGCCTACTCTTCTGCTACACACTCAAAAGTATGTACTTGTTCCAAAACAGTGCATACTTTTAGGGCATAGTATGAGTAGGCAAATAGTCCCCCCCCCCCCCTTTATGGTCACTAGTCATTGACTCACTGCATGCTTTTGGTGCATGTAAAATAACGGCATTTATTTAATCAGCCAATATGGCAGTGTAACAAGGTTGATAGATACGGGAAGAAGGAGGCGGGAACCGGCGAACATTTAAAGACTTTAATAAAAATAAACAAACACAAATGAAAAGCGGCAGCCCCTCACGGACGACTGCCGCACACAAAGCACAAACTAAAATCCAGGCCTGGTCCTCTCTCGTCTTCCACTGTCGTCACTCCTCATTTAACCCTTCCGAAGCTCCTCCGTGGGACTCGAGACCGGTGAGTGGCGCAGGTGTCGTTCATTACCATTTACTCCACCGCCCTCGCTCCGTTCCCATGGCTCTCGTCCCCGCCCCACTCGCCACAGGCAGTTTATAACTTTTTCATGTTTTGGTGAATTTGTGGCTAATTTATTCAAGCCCTTATGTTTAAATGTGGGATTAGGAGTGGACTTCCGTGCTTACCGTTTTTCAAAAAATTGTGAATCCTACGAATTTGCCCCAAAATTGCCAACAACTAAAATAGTTTCTCCATAAGGTGGGGTTGAGTCAACTGTTCCTCGAAACTGAATCATGTCTTTTATTTTTTATCATGTCTAGACTTATGTTTATTTTCTGATGGCTGTTGTTTTAGTTTCATTTAATAAAATAACTGGCATTGATATCTTTTGTTGTTTTATCCTTTTATGATGCAACCTGAAACAAGCAGGTCATGAGAACAATACCATAAAATAACCTTTAATGGTTCCATAAAGAACCTTCAACATCTGAAGAACCTTTAATGGTTCTAACAAACCTATAACATCGGAATAACCTTAAATGGTTCTATAAAGAATCTTTAACATCTGAAGAACCTTTAATGTTTCCATAAAGAACCTTTAACATCTGAAGAACCTTTAATGGTTCCATAAAGAACCTTTAACATCTGAAGAATATTTAATGGTTCCATAAAGAACCTTAAACATCTGAATAACTTTTAATGGTTCCATAAAGAACCTTTAACATCTGAAGAACCTTTAATGGTTCCAAAAAGAACATTCAACATCTGAAGAAGCTTTCTGTTGCGCAAAAGCTTCTTTGTGGCAAAATAAGTTTCTTCAGATTATAAAAAAGTAAGAAAGAGATGTTCTTTAACTGAATGGTTCTTTGTGGAAGCAAAAATGGTTCTTCTGTGGCATCGCTGTGAAGAAAGCACCTTTATTTTTCAGTGTAATTAGTGAAATCATGAGTGGAATAAACACATGGCTTTCTGACCCCTGTACTTTCCACCTCTGCAAGAAACATCCAAAGCCAAGCCTCTGCTTGTACAATCACATACATACCTTTCGTCCAACTTCGTTGTTATGCAGATTCATAAGCGTCCTGGTGCTGTGTTTGATCTCTCTAGCATCCATGAAGACTTTGGAGAAACCCAGGCCATAGTGGATGTCCGCTGAGCAGCCGCCCCATTTCCAGCCGTCGTTGTGACCGTGGAAGCCCTGCTTGTCTTTGTCGCAGCTGCAGTCGCTGAGGTTTCCCTGCGTGCAGGCGGTTGTGACGGCATGAGCCACTCCTGCTGCGATTATGGCATACGTGAACGCTGCCTCTTTACTGCCTGGTAACACGGAGAGAGAACACAGAGGTTATAACACAACAATTATAGCTTTTTAGAGATAGGCATTGAATGTGTAGCAACTTTGCATAGTCAAAAATCTAAAACTTCAACTAAAGCATCAAATATCTGCATTAATATGGTTAGAAACTAAAACATTACTTAAAAATAAATTACATTAGACTTGCAACACGTCGGGTTTATGTCCAAATCTCTTAGACCACTATACTGCATATATGTAACCCTGGACCACAAAACCAGTCATAAGGGTCAATTTTTTTTATTGAGATTTATGAGATTTATATTGAGAAATATAATATTTCCATTGATGTATGGTTTGTTATGATAGGACTATATTTGAAAATCTGGAATCTGAGGGAGCAAAAAAATCAAAATATTGAGAAAATCACCTTTAAAGTTGTTCAAATGAAGTCTTAGCAATGCATATTACTAATCAAAAATTAAGTTTTTATATATTTACAGTAGGAAATTTACTAAATATCTTCATCGAACATGATCTTTAATTAATATCCTAATGATTTTTGGCATAAAAGAAAAATTTATAATTTTGACCCATGCAATTTATTTTTGGCTATTGTTACAAATATCCCCCAGCGACTGGTTTTGTGCTCCAGGGTCACATATTATGTGGAGACAATCACATAGTCAGTATATTAAGGGAGTACGTAAATTAATCTTTGTATTTTAAAATTATTAAATACAGAGAATATTAATTACATTACTAGGCTAAAAAGACCTGGGCAAACAAGTGATGCTCTTAATGAGCTCAAAGGGAGAAAAGTTAACGATCTGCTTCATGTTGTCAAGAAACAGATGAACTCCTGAACACATGAACTTCCTGAGGTTATCACTTATTCCCTCTCCATAAATCACTGACAAACACGGCTGTATTTGCATAATCGGCAGACGGATAACGATTAACCCAAGCTGTAAATTAGAGCTGTCGTGCATGATAACACGATAGACAAACGTCTATTCAGAAATGTGATTTGTCTCATGTTGTGTTGATACTGTCTGTTTTTTCTCCTTTAAAATTGTTAATATTCTATATTATTTCAACTATAACCATTAACACTTTAACAGTTTCCATTTCACATTAACATTACTATATCACCAAACCACTAACAATGAAAAATACTTCCAAAGCTTTTATTAATCTGAACCCTTGTGCAACCGTATGGATGTTGTTTTGATCATGTTGCCTGTGTTAATGCTAACTGCATAGATTTTGACTCAGGTGTGTATTTTTATTGGAATTTTAATATTTCGCCCTCATTTCCTTTAATAGTTCTATTGTACACTAGGTACAAAAAGAGTTCCTCTCAGCGCCTTTTGGACCAAAATTTCCTCATTGAAACCCATTCAAACTGCTATTTTTAATGGCAGTGCCGTTTAACTGAAAATGACTGTAAGTCACAAACTCAAGTGCTGTGAGCTCTAGTGGAGCTTTGCTGGCTACTAATGGAGAAAATGTGCTACTGCGCCCAAACAAAGTCTTACTGAAAGCTCATTTTTTGAGATATCAACCTCAAATTTGGAACACAGCTTGTTTATATTTATGGCTTTGATTTTATAGCAGTTATAGAGTTCAACATGTTTCATAAAGTATATATTTGATATAAAATATTATTCATAAATAATGTTCATAAACTGAAACCTGTATAAGTTATTATTTTTTTTTGCACTTTTAAAACTTTTTTTACTTATAATCTGCTACGGGTCTTCTTTAAAATGAGACCAAACTTAACAAGATTCACATTTTTATGATCGTTTTTTGACATGGACATTTTTTTGTCCACTATGGGCCTATGTGTAACTTTTTTGTATTGATGCACAAGGGTTAATTACTGGTAATTTCAACATTTACTACTTTATTATGAAAATAAAAAATTGTATCTGTTAATATT
Source organism: Oxygymnocypris stewartii (assembly GCA_003573665.1). Taxonomy (NCBI): domain Eukaryota; kingdom Metazoa; phylum Chordata; class Actinopteri; order Cypriniformes; family Cyprinidae; genus Oxygymnocypris; species Oxygymnocypris stewartii. The sequence continues at coordinate 567,237 of QVTF01003943.1, read as the reverse complement.
TAATGGAACTGCTCTAACATGAACTAACAGCTCTTAACTTGCATGAAGAAAACCTAACACATACTGTAACAAATGTGTTGTTCATTATTAGTTAATGATTAACTAACAAGTGTCACCTGTTAACCCTCTCTTGTATCACTTGCTGGACATGCAGTATTCAGAAATGTGCCATGATCCAATAAAATAGTGCTGCTTTATTCGGGGTCAAACACACATAACAAATCCAAATAAACAGCACCCTATGTGGATATTCATGCTCTATATCTGAGCTTCCACACACATAAAATAGAGTAAAAAATAATGTAAATATGTAAAATAATGTTTTTATCTGGGACTATTTAAGATAGGTTAGTTGTGTTTACATACTGATAACATAGGTTAGTTGTGTTTACAAACTGATAACAAACATAAATTATCATACGATTATGAAAAGTAAAGATGTATTAGTTTGTTGTGCTTTTGAGTCATTTGAAGTGTCTCTCGGACACTATACTATTAGGGACATATATTTTTCTCTACTGAGCTCCTGAACTTGATACAGCAGCCGTGCCTTATTTTTTTAAGCATGTTGGATCGGCAAAGTAAAAGTCCATTTGTCTCAGATGTCACATCTTATCATGCTATGTCATTTACACCTGTGGAAAAACTCTTCAGGCTGCAAATACCAACCCAAACACTGATGCATGCATCACAAATGTCAAACAAAACTGCAGGAGCGATTGATCTTCAGGGAACTATACAGCAATTCATGATGGTTCTCCAATGAAAATGCATATCAATAGCACGATTTTTTGTTTCCATGTGGCGCGCTATTAATATGCAGAAATGGACTTGCATGCATATGATATGCAATTTGTTGGCATGCATATGTAACGGTTGTTATCCCCAATGTGGCCTCAACACATCCGTCACAAACTTTGAATGGACGACGCACACAATACTCTGGTTGTCTGTTCTTTCTTTTATTCTCCGCAGCAATATTAATTGTGTCTGAGGAATACATCAAAATGTACTTTTAAACAGGGTGAAAACACTGCAGACATATACCACCGCAGCAAGTGTCAGCCTTTCTCTACTGAACTACGGTAGACGCGAAAGGACAAAATAAATGAATGTCTGCAATGCATTAACCACTAGGGGGCACTACTATACCATTTGATTTACCTTACCCTCTAATTTCATGTAATTCAATACCATGAGTATCATTAGAATTAATGTTCTTTTTAACTCCGTTACATTCACCCCCACAGAATTATATGAAACTTAGGCATCACCAAAGGTAAAAAAAAAAAATACAGAAAGTACTTAGAAAAGAAAAACACTGTCACATATATTAAACATAAGAACCTCCCATAAAAGGACGGTCAAGATGAAAATTATCCCATAAGGATGGAGCGATAAGAGAGTAGCGCCAAGCTCCCCTATCAACAAACGACAGCAGAATGTCCACATACATTCCACAATATTCTTATACAATCTCGTATTTTCAGAATACACCAATAAAGGAAATTAAACAAAATACATAATTGGGTAAATAAAGAGGCCCCCCCAACAGTCAACTATAAGGATCCTTTCCATCCTCAGGTATATTTAAACATGAACCTAAGACCTTAAACCAATCCAAACAAACTAAAGGATAATTCTTTAAATTTCCCTAAAAGGATGTTTACTTTCTTAATTAACAAAGGCACGAAATATGGAATTGCTAACAGCCTCGACATTGCGCTTTGCATCCTGAATTATGGTCTGGCCTGACATCGTTTGTATTAACCTGTTAACAGGCTTAATAACACGGCCAAAACGTGATCTGATCTGGCTGATGGATCCAGAGTCCAGTGGCACATGTGTTTTCGGAGTCACACCAGAATGCGAAGTGGACTGCAAGTGTGTTTGTGCCAATGTAACAGTGCTTGCCGACGCTATGCTTGCTGAATCGGAATGGCATTCATCATTAGTGCCAGTCACATCTGTAGTCATGTCTATTGGTTCCTCAGATACACCATCAAAAGATGTTGTTGGAGCAGCTTGAGGTGTTGGGTTAACTGTAACGTCATCTGAGTCAACAATTGAAGCAGGTTCCTGACTGACATTAGGTAAGTGTGAAACCCAACTCAATGTCCTATCAGTATCGTCATTCACACGACTGGTCAGAGGAACATTCTCACAGGCAATGTCATCAGCCATGTGTGTAGACAAGGCTCCACTTATCAATGAACTGCCTTTCAGACTTGATGAACTTGATGGCTTGCTACTACACGGGCCATTCACACTGGAAACTGGACAAGCTTCAGATATCTCTTCAGGCACGGGCAGAAAGTCAACCAGCAACAGGAGATTGCGATGGACCACCTTTTCTTGACCAGTGGCAGGGTTCCGAATTCTGTAAGTGTGAGTTTGAGGCTTGTGGTCCACCACAGTGTAGACTGCGGACTCCCACCGGTCAGCAATTTTCCTTTTTCCCCTCTCTGTCTTATTTGCCAACAACACGTGGTCACCCACGTCGATGGTGAGCCCCTTCACACGACGGTTATATAGAGCTGCTTGTCTCTTCTGTTCTTTGGTGGCATGCTCCTGTGCAATCACCATGGCCTCTTTCAGATCTTTAACAAGCGTGTCCACAAACTTGTCATAGCTGACCACGTTCTGATCATTCAAGACTGAACGAAAGAGAATGTCGACTGGAAGGCGTGGTACCCTTCCAAACATCAAATAAAAGGGCGCATAACCTGTTGACTCATGTCTCGTGCAATTATACAGGAAAGTCAGCGTTTGCAAACGTCTCGGCCAATCCCTTTTGACATCCGGAGAAAGAGCGCGGATCATGTTGCCCAGCGTCCTATTAAAACGTTCCACACTGCCGTTTCCCATCGGGTGGTAAGGGGTGGTGTGTGATTTCTCCACCCCTGAGACCCTGAGAAGTTCACCAATTAGCCGACTCTCGAAACTTGCACCTTGGTCACTATGGATACGGTCCGGAAGGCCATAGATGCAAAAATATCTATCCCACAGGACTCTGGCAACCTGTCTGGCGGATTGGTCTCGGCATACAAAGGCCTGTGCAAGCCTCGTGAAATGGTCAGTTACAACTAAGACATCGACAGACTTGTTATTAGCATCCTCTGCAGACCAAAAATCAATACAGACCAACTCTAGGGGTCTGGTAGTTGAGATGTTCTCCAGAGGAGCCCTGCCGGAGGGGTCAGCACTTTTACTCACAATGCAGCGTTGACAGTGTCGCACATGATCTCATATTCTGTGCTCCATGTTTAGCCAGAAAAAATGTTGCTTCGCTAAACTAACACTCCTGTGTTGCCCTTGATGGCCACTGTCTTCATGAACACTCCGTAAAACCACATCCACCAGTGACACTGGGACTACATACTGGAAGCGTCTTGTTTTTGACACTTGATCTCGAGACACTCTGTAGAGAATGCCATCCCTCAAAGTCAACTTATCCCAGTGTTTGAGGTAACGTAAGACCGCAGGAGGCTCTCCTACTCTTTCCCGTCTTGTTGGTCTCCGCCGACACTCAACGTAAGATAAGACCCTGGACAACACTCTGTCATCCATTTGCATGTCACGGAGGTTCTCTGCAGAGTATGCTGGCAGTGTATCCTGGCCAGAAGGGACCAACTGAGGTAAGTGACTCACAATCGCCATAGCTCGTGTGGCAGCGCCAAGTGCCCAATCCAACTGAGACATGAAGACAGCAGATACTTCTGAACTTGCAACAGGAAGGTGACCCATGCCAATATTATTATTGACTGTGCATGACTGTTGTTGAATTACACTCTCTTCCTGATTTTTGTTACAGGACCACCTGAAAGCATCCTGCACCGAGTCAGAAGACATGCCTCTCATATCTGTCAACATGGTATCATAGGGCACTTGAAGTAATCGCTGTGTTACTCCACTCTTGACGAAAGGAACTCTGCTGAGGGAATCAGCGATCACATTCTGAGGACCCGGTACATACTTTATATCAAAGTTGAAGCAGGCTAATTTGCAGACATGTTATAAAAACCTGACGTGAGGTCCATCGTACTGAACAGAGCATTTCCACCAAACGCCGCCAGGCAATCTGCCTGGTGAGGAAGAGGATGGGCGTCTTTTATTGTTCTTCTGTTTAACCAACGGAAGTCAGTACAAACTCGAAGATCCCCATTTTTTTTCCATACTAACACAAGTGGGGATGCGTACTCACTTGTAGAGCGACAAATTATCTCTTTTTCCTCCATCTCAGTCAGGACTTGACGCAGCTTTTGGTATTGGCTAGGAGCTACCCGCCTGAATGGAAGTCGGAACGGTCTGGGGTCCGAGAGGTGGATTCTATGGATGAAGCCCTTGGCTTCTCCACAATCAAGGTGATGTCTTGAAAAGATATCCTCATAAGTCAAGATCAAGCTGCCTAATCGCTGCCTGCACTGGTCAGAAACATCACATGACTCTACATCAAGGTCATGCAGTCCCACAGATTTCAACTTTTCACTTGGGGATGTTGACTGGTCCCAGCTATTAGACAAACTCATGGGGCAACTGACAAGTGGAGGTTTCATGGCATCTGCGCTGTCGATGTCCTCAAGTGCGATGCAAGGATATAGATCAGCCAGTTTTGCATTGCGCCTCAGCAACACAGGTCTACCAGAAGTGTTAATCACCTTCAAAGGGACCCACCCGTCGCTCCAAAAAGAAGTGACAAGTCTGGCCACCATCACACCTCTGGGAATCGAATGACAAGTGGTGGGCTCTGTCATGACAGCACTGCCTGGTGATGCAAAAGCTGATTTCGATAGTCTCCCCCACACCAAATATTCACAACCAGGCTCAAGACAAACAGCCGAATTGCATCTCACTGTTCCAATTTTCTCAGGCATATCTTTTCCTCTCCAGCGATTTAGTCCGGCGAGCATGGACAGAAAGCTCTCACATTCAGAATCCTTTGACGTAGGGCCAGACACAGCTCTCCAGAAACCCTCACACTGCTTGAAATGTCGCAGGATATGTTTGATGACATTAGTTCCAATTATGAGCTCATCATGTTGGCCGGGGACCACCAAGGTAGGCACAATCATTTTCAGGCCGTAAACTTCCATAGTTAAATTAAAAACAGATTTCGGCTTGACATGCAATCCACCACAGCCAACAAGGACTACATCAGTTGACAGCTCACTGCTTGAATCAACTACTCCTGCTTTTCTTAGTTTCATCTCAGCTGTGTCACTTAATGTGCATGCCATCGACCCACTGTCCAACATGGCTCCTAATGTCACTTTCTCTCCAATTGTCACAGGTGTATAAAAGAGGCTGTCTTGTCCCCCAATGACATGGGTGTTTTGATACACCATATTTAGTCCATCAGCATTATTTTCAATCGATTGACGTACATCCTCATAATCAGTAACAACCTGGGAGTTACAATAATGACCCGTACTGCCTCCCACCGAATACGGGTCCCCTAGTTTCCCTCCATATGTTCCCGGACAGAAGATAGTTTCGGACAGTCACGCTTCGGATGTCCAGGTGAAAAGCATTCAAAACATAACTTCTCTGTTATGCAATGTGTCACTGTGCTGTGCTTATTGTCCTGACATACACGACATGCATTTCTGCCATAACGACGCTGCAACCTTGAGCTGCCTCTGTGAGTGGGAACATCACGTGTCTGAACTCTGTCCATCAGCTGCTCTAACATCTCCATCATACGTGAAAGCACTTGACTTTCAGGCTGCTGTGTATTCTGGGCCATGGTTTGGACTGCAGGCAGGTTTGGAGCAGGCCATGATTGACATTGAACATTACTGGGCTCTGCTGAGAGTTTTGGCTGCTTACATGTACTCGTCACCAATGAAAAACTTGATGTATCCTGAACAGCAGTCTGCGGCAAGCTGACGAGGTTATCAGACGCAGTACAATTCTCATTAAGAACCGCGGAAGTGTGGCTCTTCACATACGCACCAGCCCGACCCATGTATTCTCTTTGATAGTCATCAATTCTGTTCTGTATGTCTTTGGCTCCCCACTCATAAATAGGTTTACATCTGAATACACTAGCCAAACCTGGGTCTGGACAGTGCTTGATGAACATCCGTGTCACCTCTTCACTCATATCAGCTAGCTGCTTTCCTTGTCTACGAAGACCATCATTCGCCAGATCAGCAGCCTTGTTGATCCGAATCCAATAGTCTACAGGATTCTCTTCAGCTCTGGGAAGAGTAGCATAGAAATCGGCAAGAGGTAGACATGATGAAGTCTCACTGAAATACTGTAGCAGAATATTGTAAATCAGTTCAGGATTCTGCTTTACATCAAGCATGCAATCGCTGCGCAGACTTATCTTAACTATATCTTTTGCTTTCCCAGCAAGCCTGCTCATGATTTCTTCAGATTGTTCTGAGATGGGGCATTTCTGTTTTCTTATATAAGCCTTGGTTCTGTCAACCCACTCTTTAATACAATGCTTGTCAGATCTGTCGCCACGAAACGTATCATGCTCTGAACCCATGTGTACTGACAATTGTGGTACCACCATTGACACCGACTGTTCCGATCTCGTCTGAAAACGAGTATTATCCAGTGAATCACTCTGGCATTTGTTGCTCGAATTCACCAAACCTGCTGAAAGCAACTTTGAAACAATTGATTCTCCAATCTGTGAACCCAGCTGGCCCACCATATCAGTAAGATGGGTTATAGCATCACTCTCAGTGTTAGGGGTTGACATACAAGGGCACTCAGCAGTAGCATGCCCAAAAGGGGAATCATATGTATTCAGATTTAACCCACGACCCACACTGTGGTCAGTGTGAGACCTCGACTGGCCTACTCCCCTTCTTCTACTTTCTCCAAAAACACTTTCCCCAGAAGCACCAACGAACAAACCACCCCTCCCTCTAGAAAAACCTGTGGCGTCTATGAATGTCTTATCCATATCAGTATCACAATCATTTGTTTCAGTCATTACTCAGTCAATTTTCCACTAACAAGCAATAAGGAAAATGAAAATACAACAAAATCAGTAGAAAAAGTAAAACACTGAAACAAAACTCCAATCAGCAAAAATAAAGTGTTCAAGATCACAATGTCAGTGTAAGCAGTTTTACATGTCCTTTGTCAAACTCTAAGTGACTGTAAGTCATTCGATTAAGGTTGTGTAATGTGAATGTGTTTACTGTCTTTGTTCAAAGCAACGAATATCCAAACAATACTGATGAGCAGCAACCACGGCCGATCTGCGTCGAGCTGATCAGGGGATCCACAGAGTCACGGCACCAGTGTAACGGTTGTTATCCCCAATGTGGCCTCAACACATCCGTCACAAACTTTGAATGGACGACGCACACAATACTCTGGTTGTCTGTTCTTTCTTTTATTCTCCGCAGCAATATTAATTGTGTCTGAGGAATACATCAAAATGTACTTTTAAACAGGGTGAAAACACTGCAGACATATACCACCGCAGCAAGTGTCAGCCTTTCTCTACTGAACTACGGTAGACGCGAAAGGACAAAATAAATGAATGTCTGCAATGCATTAACCACTAGGGGGCACTACTATACCATTTGATTTACCTTACCCTCTAATTTCATGTAATTCAATAGCATGAGTATCATTAGAATTAATGTTCTTTTTAACTCCGTTACACATATGATAAGCAGTTTTGGCATATATATAACACGCACCTACCCCACACCCCTAATCCTAACCATTGCTTATCATACGTACGCCAACAAATTGCGTATCTTATGGACGCGAAAATTGCGTATCGTATGCACGCTAAAGTCTATTTCTGCGTATAATAGCACGCCACAGAAACATAACTCATGAGGTCGGGTAGGAGTCTCTGTAGACTGTACCTTTATTTGAGCTTCTTTGATATTGCCATCTTTAATGACTGGTTTCTGGGATGCTTTGGAGCGCGTGTGTGACCGCAGGTAAGAAACACGCTCATTTATCTCATCTGCCAGACATTTCAGGCATGTAGCGCGGAAATCTTAACTTGAACCGGTCAATTTTTATAACGTAGCCTATGAACCGGGAATAAAGGAGGTAACTGTTTTACCCCAAATTAAACAAAGTGTATAATGCGTAACCAGATTAGTAAACACTCTTCTACCAGATTCGCCCACATGCTGTTTTAGACACACGAGAGGAGATTTCCAACATACCCACTTTCAGCTCTTTCCCGAAGACGGTCTTCTCCCCGAGCGCGGAGCAGTTCCAGCGGCCGTGCTTGAACTGGACCTGGCACTCGCTGATGGCCATCTGCGCGCCCTGAGCGATCACTATGAGCGCGTCCGGCCGGCTCTGACAGATGACGCGCTGCCGCGGCGCGAGGCCGGGGATCCTGTTACAGATGATGCTCGCTCCCAGCGCCAGCACGGCGGAGAAGCGCCTGGAGGTGATCAGAGAAGAGCGTTAACACTGGAAGCTCATCAGATGTGACCGGAGCACAAAACCAGTCACTGGGGGATATTTGTAGCAATAACCAACAATTCATTGCATGGGTCAAAATTATACATTTTTATTTTATGCCAAAAATCATTAGGATATTAAGTAAAGATCATGTTCCGTAGAGATATTTAGTAAATGTCCTACCGTAAATATATCAAAAAGTAATTTTTGATTAGTAATATGCATTGCTAAGACTTCATTTGAACAACTTTAAAGATGATTTTCCCAATATTTAGATTTTTTTTGCACCAAATAGTTGCATCTCAGCCTAATATTGTCCTATCCTAAGAAACCACACATCAATGGAAAGAGTATTTATTCAGCTTTCATATGACGTATTTCGAGAAATTGACCCTTAACTGGTGTTGTGGTCCAGGGTCACGTGCTGGATAAAGATCGCAGTGAGACCCTTTAATATCTCCAGAAAGCATCATTACTTTAAAACAGTGCTTCCCCCCACTGAATAAAAACTAACAGGTAACAGTCTATTTAAAGCCTTTGTGCATAATGCATTATTAAGAGCATTGTGATTATTCACAGTGTGCGTTGAAGTACATTATATCTTGTCGTAAATAATTATAAATGCATGGACTGATAAGTGTTATAATGTATTAACTGTGTTTATTCATGAGATTGTGCAATATAAGGCAATACTACTTCCATAAAGCATTTAAGTAAAGTGTTACCACAACTTCTTTTACTTTGTCGCACTATTGTTTTAAAATACATTGATGTAAGAAATGCTGTTGCAACTGTTATAGTAGACACGCACTAAAAGTGCAGATTACACACCATTATTGGCATGATATGATATACTGTACAATGTATGTTTTCCATTCAGCTCACCCCATTTTCAAGTAGATAATTCCGAGGCAAAGGAAAAGGTGAAATATCCAGCGTCGTGTTTTCATGATGAGGAGAAACTGGGCTCTCTCGGGTCTTTCAACGACTAAATAAAGTCTGTTTGAAACACTTGTAGGACACTTTAGTGTCCCGCACATGCTCGTGCTGAGGTCTGAGCTCTTCATGCTCCAGCTGTGCTTTATATACCTGGGCGTGTCCCCCCCCCCCCCATACAATCTGCTTTATACAGTCCCAGAAACACCGGCATGCACAGCAGTTTAATCATCTGAAGCACTGCTGAACATGTCTCAACATAACAGCTGGTTTCAGCGAATCAATGCGAAAGAAGCACGTGCTACAAAGCAAAATGCATAATGCGGTTCATCTTTGAAAGATGAATCACGTGGTCAATTATTATTATTAGGAAGCTATTTTTGCATAAGAACAGATTTTTGGAAATTCTTCCAAATGTCTATTTTTGTCACTGAAACGAATTAATTAAAGGTCTATAATTGAATAGAAAATCTTAACCTTGCTGAAAACCCCTTTCTTCCTCTTCTCCTTGTGTTATGATGCTTGTCTGTTTTCTGCACTTTTTGCACCAGGCCATTTATGGTTGTAAAGTTTACATTGTTTAACACTTGCTTTCAATGTAGGCACAGACATGTAGACTGTATGAAACCCGGTTGTTTTAGTTAAATCTGTGCTAGTTTTCTGTCCAGTACAGTTAAGGGTCCAGAGTGTTTGGTCACACTGATGATAAGCTAGCAGGGAATAAACAGGCCTGAAGGTAGACTGCAGGTGCTTCAGTAATGACTGCAGATGTCTGTTCTCTATACTCTTCAGAAAGGCATGCAATCCCAGTTTTAAAAACTCATTCTTTCATTTATAGCCCTTTCTCCATCCCCCCTCTGCTGGCAGGACCAGTCTCTCCAGTGCCAGTGGATTTGAGAAAACACAATGTTTTAATAAGATTTATTGTCTTAGTTATGCTCATTTCTGACACATTTTGTCCAGAGCGCTGTTTATTACAGTAACTCTCTGAATATCTAAATATAAGATCAAAAAGATCAAGAATATTTTGTAGAGAAATTGTAAAAATATATGTATTATTATAATCAAATATTGTATAACAGCTGTAGATTTTTTTTAAAAACTTTTAATTTTAAATGTTGTATATTTTATACTTAGTGCAAATGTTTTAAATGTTTTTGAAAGAAGTCTCTTGTGCTCATCGAGATTGGATTTAGCCTGTTTGATCAAAAATACAGACAAATTATAATATTGTGAAATATTATTACAATTTAAAATACTGATTTTCTATTTTACTATTTAAAATATATTTATGTGATGCAAAACTGATTTTTCATCAGCTGTCTTGAGTGTCACATGTGATACTTTTTTCTGGATTTTTAGATTATTAAAATTATGTTTAAGATGAAAAATAGAAATATTTTATAACAATATAAGTCTTTAATATCACTTTATTAATTTAACACATCCTTGCTAAATATTTCTGTTTTGTTTGTTTGTTTGTTTGTTAGTTAGTTTGTTTTGTTTGTTTGTTTGTTTGTTGTTTGTTTGTTTGTTTTGTTTGTTTGTTTCTTTGTTTAGTTTTGTTTGTTGGTTTTGTTTTTTTGTTTCTTTCTTTTGTTTTGTTTGTTTGTTTCTTTCTTTTTTTCTTTCTTTCTTGCTTTGTTTATTTGTTTTGTTTGTTTCTTTGTTTTGTTTGTTTGTTTGTTTGCTTTGTTTGTTTGTTTCTTTGTTTTGTTTCTTTGTTTCTTTGTTTTGTTTCTTTGTTTGTTTCTTTGTTTGTCTGTGTTTTTGATCAAATAAACACAGGCTTGATGAGCATAATGCATTTCTTTCAAAAACATAAAAAATAGCAATGGTGTCAAAAATTTTGACCGGTACTGTATAGGCTACATATTCATCAAACTCTATCTAAGGTCATCTCTTTTGTTGTTTGATGAAGATGTTGTTAATTATTAAGGTTAATGGTTGTTAAAATAGTTAAAAAGTGTTGTTGTTATCCTTAACTATCAGAGCTTCTTCTACATCAAGCCTTTTTAAAGCATAAATTAAAACCTACCTTTTTTCTCAGGCTCACTCATAACTTGGTTTTATTTTTGTGCATCTCTTCAATGCTAGGGGTTGTATTTTTTGGGGATACTGCAGGTTATGACTTTTTTGACTATTATAGATATTACTTTTTATCATAATTTTAAGGTTTCGGATTGAACGCTTTTTGGTTCTGTTTTATTTGTTTTGACAGTGACCTTGACCTTGTTGTTGTTGTTTTCATTTTAGGTGCCTGATAGTGGCCATGTCTGCCCGGAACGGAAGATCTCTCGATATGTTGTCTCATATGTTGTCATATATGAGAGTATTCTATATAAAGTTATCATTGACAAAATATGTGTTGTCTTTCAGAAACTACCCAAAGCCTTTTATTCAGGTTTCTTTGATTTAGTAAAGTCATCCCAAATCTGAGTTTGCAGTGGACTGATGTGAAAAATTATGGTCTGATTCAGGTTTTTTTTTCATTAAAACTAAAACCAACATTACTTGCAAAACATTACTGCGCAGCAGAGATTAATTTGGAGCCTGAGTCTGTGCAGTAGTGATTAATTTGGAGCCAGAGTCTGCGCAGTAGTGATTCATTTGGAGCCTGAGTCTGCGCAGTAGTGATTCATTTGGAGCCCGAGTCTGCGCAGTAGTGATTAATTTGGAGCCCGATTCTGCGTAGTAGTGATTCATTTGGAGCCTGAGTGTGCGCAGTAGTGATTCATTTGGAGCCAGAGTCTGCACAGTAGTAATTCATTTGGAGGCAGAGTCTGCGCAGTAGTGATTCGTTTGGAGCGCGAATCTGAGCAGTAGTGATTAATTTGGAGCCCGAGTCTGCGCAGTAGTGATTCATTTGGAGCCAGAGTCTGCGCAGTAGTGATTCATTTGGAGCCCGAGTCTGCGCAGTAGTGATTAATTTGGAGCCAGATTCTGCGTAGTAATGATTCATTTGGAGCCTGAGTGTGCGCAGTAGTGATTCATTTGGAGCCAGAGTCTGCACAGTAGTAATTCATTTGGAGGCAGAGTCTGCGCAGTAGTGATTCGTTTGGAGCGCGAATCTGAGCAGTAGTGATTAATTTGGAGCCCGAGTCTGCGCAGTAGTGATTCATTTGGAGCCCGAGTCTGCGCAGTAGAGATTTGTTTGGAGCCCGATCCTGCGCAGTAGTTATTTGTTTGGAGCCAGAGTCTGCGTAGAAGTGATTCATTTGGAGCCTGAGTGTGCGCAGTAGAGATTCATTTGGAGCCCGAGTCTGCGCAGTAGTGATTCATTTGGAGGCAGAGTCTGCGCAGTAGTGATTCATGTGGAGGCAGAGTCTGCGCAGTAGTGATTCGTTTGGAGCCCGAATCTGAGCAGTAGTGATTAATTTGGAGCCCGATCCTGCGCAGTAGAGATTTGTTTGGAGCCAGAGTCTGTGCAGTAGTGATTAATTTGGAGCCTGAGTCTGCGCATTAGTGATTAATTTGGAGCCAGAGTATGCGCAGTAGAGATTTGTTTGGAGCCAGAGTCTGCGCAGTAGTGATTCATTTGGAGCCCGAGTCTGTGCAGTAGTAATTCATTTGGAGCCCGAGCCAGCGCAGTAGTGATTCATTTGGAGCCCCAGTCTGCGCAGTAAAGATTCGTTTGGAGCCCGATCCTGCGCAGTAGGGATTCATTTGGAGCCCAATCCTGCGCAGTAGTGATTCATTTGGAGCCCGAGTCTGCGCAGTAGAGATTTGTTTGAAGCCCGATCCTGCGCAGTAGGGATTCATTTGGAGCCTGATCCTGCGCAGTAGTGATTTGTTTGGAGCCAGAGTCTGCGTAGTAGTGATTCATTTGGAGCCTGAGTGTGCGCAGTAGAGATTCATTTGGAGCCCAGGTCTGCGCAGTAGTGATTCATTTGGAGGCAGAGTCTGCGCAGTAGTGATTCATTTGGAGGCAGAGTCTGCGCAGTAGTGATTCATTTGGAGGCAGAGTCTGCGCAGTAGTGATTCGTTTGGAGCCCGAATCTGAGCAGTAGTGATTAATTTGGAGCCCGATCCTGCGCAGTAGAGATTTGTTTGGAGCCAGAGTCTGTGCAGTAGTGATTAATTTGGAGCCTGAGTCTGCGCATTAGTGATTAATTTGGAGCCAGAGTATGCGCAGTAGAGATTTGTTTGGAGCCAGAGTCTGCGCAGTAGTGATTCATTTGGAGCCCGAGTCTGTGCAGTAGTAATTCATTTGGAGCCCGATCCTGCGCAGTAGGGATTCATTTGGAGCCCGATCCTGCGCAGTAGTGATTTGTTTGGAGCCAGAGTCTGCGTAGTAGTGATTCATTTGGAGCCTGAGTGTGCGCAGTAGAGATTCATTTGGAGCCCAGGTCTGCGCAGTAGTGATTCATTTGGAGGCAGAGTCTGCGCAGTAGTGATTCATTTGGAGGCAGAGTCTGCGCAGTAGTGATTCATTTGGAGGCAGAGTCTGCGCAGTAGTGATTCGTTTGGAGCCCGAATCTGAGCAGTAGTGATTAATTTGGAGCCCGATCCTGCGCAGTAGAGATTTGTTTGGAGCCAGAGTCTGTGCAGTAGTGATTAATTTGGAGCCTGAGTCTGCGCATTAGTGATTAATTTGGAGCCAGAGTATGCGCAGTAGAGATTTGTTTGGAGCCAGAGTCTGCGCAGTAGTGATTCATTTGGAGCCCGAGTCTGTGCAGTAGTAATTCATTTGGAGCCCGAGCCAGCGCAGTAGTGATTCATTTGGAGCCCCAGTCTGCGCAGTAAAGATTCGTTTGGAGCCCGATCCTGCGCAGTAGGGATTCATTTGGAGCCCAATCCTGCGCAGTAGTGATTCATTTGGAGCCCGAGTCTGCGCAGTAGAGATTTGTTTGAAGCCCGATCCTGCGCAGTAGGGATTCATTTGGAGCCCGATCCTACGCAGTAGTGATTTGTTTGGAGCCAGAGTCTGCGTAGTAGTGATTCATTTGGAGCCTGAGTGTGCGCAGTAGAGATTCATTTGGAGCCCAGGTCTGCGCAGTAGTGATTCATTTGGAGGCAGAGTCTGCGCAGTAGTGATTCATTTGGAGGCAGAGTCTGCGCAGAAGTGATTCGTTTGGAGCCCGAATCTGAGCAGTAGTGATTAATTTGGAGGCCGATCCTGCGCAGTAGGGATTAATTTGGAGCCCGATCCTGCGCAGTAGAGATTTGTTTGGAGCCAGAGTCTGTGCAGTAGTGATTAATTTGGAGCCCGAGTCTGCGCAGTAGAGATTCATTTGGAGCCTGAGTCTGCGCAGTAGAGATTAATTTGGAGCCAGAGTGTGCGCAGTAGAGATTAGTTTGGAGCCCGAGTCTGCACAGTAGAGATTCATTTGGAGCCAGAGTGTGCGCAGTAGAGATTAGTTTGGAGCCCGAGTCTGCACAGTAGAGATTCATTTGGAGCCCGAGTCTGCGCAGTAGAGATTTGTTTGGATCCAGAGTCTGTGCAGTAGAGATTCGTTTGGATCCAGAGTCTGTGCAGTAGAGATTCGTTTGGAGCCCGAGTCTGCTCAGTAGAGATTTGTTTGGAGCCAGAGTCTGCGCAGTAGTGATTCATTTGGAGCCCGAGTCTGCGCAGTAGAGATTTGTTTGGAGCCAGAGTCTGCGCAGTAGAGATTTGGTTGGAGCCAGAGTCTGCGCAGTAGAGATTTGTTTGGATCCAGAGTTTGCGCAGTAGAGATTCATTTGGAGCCAGAGTCTGCGCAGTAGTGATTCATTTGGAGCCCAAATCTGCGCTGTAGTGGTTTATTTGGAGCCCGAGTGAGGCAGTAGTGATTCATTTGGAGCCAGAGTCTGCGCAGAAGTGATTCATTTGGAGCCAGAGTCTGCGCAGTAGTGATTCATTTGGAGCCCGAGTGTGCGCAGTAGTGATTAATTTGGAGCCAGAGTCTGCGCAGTAGTGATTCATTTGGAGCCCGAGTCTGCACAGTAGTGATTCGTTTGGAGCCAGAGTCTGCGCAGTAGTGATTCATTTGGAGCCCGAGTCTGCGCAGTAGTCATTCGTTTGGAGCCCGAGCCTGCGCAGTAGTGATTCATTTGGAGCCCTAGTCTGCACAGTAGATATTCGTTTGGAGCCTGATCCTGCGCAGTAGGGATTAATTTGGAGCCCGATCATGCGCAGTAGAGATTTGTTTGGAGCCAGAGTCTGTGCAGTAGTGATTCGTTTGGAGCCTGAGTTTGCACAGTAGAGATTCATTTGGAGCCCGAGTCTGCGCAGTAGAGATTACTTTGGAGCCAGTGTATGCGCAGTAGAGATTAGTTTGGAGCCCGAGTCTGCTCAGTAGAGATTTGTTTGGAGCCAGAGTCTGCGCAGTAGAGATTTGTTTGGAGCCAGAATCTGCGCAGTAGATATTTGTTTGGAGCCAGAGTCTGCACAGTAGAGATTCGTTTGGAGCCCGATCCTGCGCAGTAGGGATTCATTTGGAGCCCGATCATGTGCAGTAGAGATTTGTTTGGAGCCAGAGTCTGTGCAGTAGTGATTCATTTGGAGCCCGAGTCTGCGCAGTAGAGATTCATTTGGAGCCCGAGTCTGATCAGTAGAGATTCATTTGGAGCCCGAGTCTGCGCAGTAGTGATTCATTTGGAGGCAGAGTCTGCGCAGTAGTGATTCATTTGGAGGCAGAGTCTGGTCAGTAGTGATTCGTTTGGAGCCCGAATCTGAGCAGTAGTGATTAATTTGGAGCCCGAATCTGAGCAGTAGTGATTAATTTGGAGGCCGATCCTGCGCAGTAGGGATTGATTTGGAGCCCGATCCTGCGCAGTAGAGATTTGTTTGGAGCCAGAGTCTGTGCAGTAGTGATTCGTTTGGAGCCTGAGTTTGCGCAGTAGAGATTCATTTGGAGCCCGAGTCTGCGCAGTAGAGATTACTTTGGAGCCAGTGTATGCGCAGTAGAGATTAGTTTGGAGCCCGAGTCTGCTCAGTAGAGATTTGTTTGGAGCCAGAGTCTGCGCAGTAGAGATTTGTTTGGAGCCAGAATCTGCGCAGTAGAGATTTGTTTGGAGCCAGAGTCTGCACAGTAGAGATTCGTTTGGAGCCCGATCCTGCGCAGTAGGGATTCATTTGGAGCCCGATCATGTGCAGTAGAGATTCATTTGGAGCCCGAGTCTGTGCAGTAGTGTTTCGTTTGGAGCCAGAGTCTGCGCAGTAGTGACTCATTAGGAGCCTGAGTCTGCGCAGTAGAGATTCGTTTGGATCCAGAGACTGTGCAGTAGAGATTCGTTTGGAGGCAGAGTCTGCGCTGTAGTGATTCGTTTGGAGCCCGAATCTGAGCAGTAGTGATTAATTTGGAGCCCGAGTCTGCGCAGTAGTGATTAATTTGGAGCCCGAGTCTGCGCAGTAGAGATTTGTTTGGAGTCCGATCCTGCGCAGTAGGGATTAATTTGGAGCCCGATCCTGCGCAGTAGAGATTTGTTTGGAGCCAGAGTCTGTGCAGTAGTGATTAATTTGGAGCCTGAGTCTGCGCAGTAAAGATTCATTTGGAGCCCGAGTCTGCGCAGTAGTGATTAATTTGGAGCCAGAGTATGCGCAGTAGAGATTCGTTTGGAGCCAGAGTCTGCACAGTAGTGATTCATTTGGAGCCCGAGTCTGCGCAGTAGAGATTCGTTTGGAGCCCGATCCTGCGCAGTAGGGATTCATTTGGAGCCCGATCCTGTGCAGTAGTGATTAATTTGGAGCCCGAGTCTGCGCTGCAGTGGTTAATTTGGAGCCCGAGTGTGCGCAGTAGTCATTCATTTGGAACCAGAGTCTGCGCAGTAGTGATTCATTTGGAGCCCGAATGTGCGCAATAGTGATTCATTTGGAGCCAGAGTCTGCACAGTAGTGATTCATCTGGAGCCCGAGTCTGCGCAATAGTGATTCGTTTGGAGCCAGAGTCTGCGCAGTAGTGATTCATTTGGAGCCTGAGCCTGCGCAGTAGTGATTCATTTGGAGCCCTAGTCTGCGCAGTAGAGATTTGTTTGGAGCCAGAGTCTGTGCAGTAGTGATTCGTTTGGAGCCTGAGTTTGCGCAGTAGAGATTCATTTGGAGCCCGAGTCTGCGCAGTAGAGATTACTTTGGAGCCAGTGTATGCGCAGTAGAGATTAGTTTGGAGCCCGAGTCTGCTCAGTAGAGATTTGTTTGGAGCCCGAGTCTGCGCAGTAGAGATTTGTTTGGAGCCAGAGTCTGCGCAGTAGAGATTTGTTTGGAGCCAGAGTCTGTGCAGTAGTGATTAATTTGGAGCCCGAATCTACGCAGTAGAGATTCGTTTGGAGCCCGAGTCTGAGTCTGCGCAGTAGAGATTTGTTTGGAGCCAGAGTCTGTGCAGTAGTGATTAATTTGGAGCCCGAATCTGCACAGTAGAGATTCGTTTGGAGCCCGAGTCTGCGCAGTAGGGATTCATTTGGAGCCCGATCATGCGCAGTAGTCATTCGTTTGGAGCCCGATTCTGCGCAGTAGAGATTCATTTGGAGCCCGAGTCTGTGCAGTAGTGATTCGTTTGGAGCCCGAGTCTGCGCAGTAGTGATTCATTTGGAGCCTGAGTCTGCGCAGTAGAGATTCGTTTGGATCCAGAGTCTGTGCAGTAGAGATTAGTTTGGATCCAGAGTTGCTGTTGCAGTACGTTGCAGTAGAGATTCGTTTGGAGCCCGAGTCTGCTCAGTAGAGATTTGTTTGGAGCCAGAGTCTGCGCAGTAGTGATTCCTTTGGAGCCCGAGTGTGCACAGTAGTCATTCGTTTGGAGCCCGATTCTGCGCAGTAGTAGTGATTCGTTTGGAGCCCGATCCTGCGCAGTAGGGATTCATTTGGAGCCCGATCATGCGCAGTAGAGATTTGTTTGGAGCCAGAGTCTGTAAAGTAGTGATTAATTTGGAGCCCGAATCTGAGCAGTAGTGATTAATTTGGAGCCCGAATCTGAGCAGTAGTGATTAATTTGGAGGCCGATCCTGCGCAGTAGGGATTAATTTGGAGCCCGATCCTGCGCAGTAGAGATTTGTTTGGAGCCAGAGTCTGTGCAGTAGTGATTCGTTTGGAGCCTGAGTTTGCGCAGTAGAGATTCATTTGGAGCCCGAGTCTGCGCAGTAGAGATTACTTTGGAGCCAGTGTATGCGCAGTAGAGATTAGTTTGGAGCCCGAGTCTGCTCAGTAGAGATTTGTTTGGAGCCAGAGTCTGCGCAGTAGAGATTTGTTTGGAGCCAGAATCTGCGCAGTAGAGATTTGTTTGGAGCCAGAGTCTGCACAGTAGAGATTCGTTTGGAGCCCGATCCTGCGCAGTAGGGATTCATTTGGAGCCCGATCATGTGCAGTAGAGATTTGTTTGGAGCCAGAGTCTGTGCAGTAGTGATTCATTTGGAGCCCGAGTCTGCGCAGTAGAGATTCGTTTGGAGCCCGAGTCTGCTCAGTAGAGATTTGTTTGGAGCCAAAGTCTGCGCAATAGAGATTTGTTTGGAGCCAGAGTCTGCACAGTAGAGATTTATTTGGAGCCTGAGTCTGCGCAGTAGTGATTCGTTTGGAGCCAGAGTCTGCGCAGTAGAGATTCATTTGGAGCCCGAGTCTGTGCAGTAGTGATTCGTTTGGAGCCCGAGTCTGCGCAGTAGAGATTCGTTTGGAGCCTGAGTCTGTGCAGTAGAGATTCGTTTGGATCCAGAGTCTGTGCAGTAGAGATTCGTTTGGATCCAGAGTCTGTGCAGTAGAGATTCGTTTGGAGCCCGAGTCTGCGTAGTAGTGATTCATTTGGAGCCTGAGTGTGCGCAGTAGTGATTCATTTGGAGGCAGAGTCTGCGCAGTAGTGATTCGTTTGGAGGCAGAGTCTGCGCTGTAGTGATTCGTTTGGAGCCCGAATCTGAGCAGTAGTGATTAATTTGGAGCCCGAGTCTGCGCAGTAGTGATTAATTTGGAGCCCGAGTCTGCGCAGTAGAGATTTGTTTGGAGTCCGATCCTGCGCAGTAGGGATTAATTTGGAGCCCGATCCTGCGCAGTAGAGATTTGTTTGGAGCCAGAGTCTGTGCAGTAGTGATTCATTTGGAGCCTGAGTCTGCGCAGTAAAGATTCATTTGGAGCCCGAGTCTGCGCAGTAGTGATTAATTTGGAGCCAGAGTATGCGCAGTAGAGATTCGTTTGGAGCCAGAGTCTGCGCAGTAGTGATTCATTTGGAGCCCGAGTCTGCGCAGTAGAGATTCGTTTGGAGCCCGATCCTGCGCAGTAGGGATTCATTTGGAGCCCGATCCTGTGCAGTAGTGATTCATTTGGAGCCCGAGTCTGCTCTGCAGTGGTTAATTTGGAGCCCGAGTGTGCGCAGTAGTCATTCATTTGGAGCCAGAGTCTGCGCAGTAGTGATTCATTTGGAGCCGGAATGTGCGCAATAGTGATTCATTTGGAGCCAGAGTCTGCACAGTAGTGATTCATCTGGAGCCCGAGTCTGCGCAATAGTGATTCGTTTGGAGCCAGAGTCTGCGCAGTAGTGATTCATTTGGAGCCCGAGCCTGCGCAGTAGTGATTCATTTGGAGCCCTAGTCTGCGCAGTAGAGATTCGTTTGGAGCCCGATCCTGCGCAGAAGGGATTTATTTGGAGCCCGATCATGCGCAGTAGAGATTTGTTTGGAGCCAGAGTCTGTGCAGTAGTGATTCATTTGGAGCCCGAGTCTGCGCAGTAGAGATTCATTTGGAGCCCGAGTCTGCGCAGTAGTGATTAATTTGGAGCCAGAGTCTGCGCAGTAGAGATTAATTTGGAGCCAGAGTGTGCGCAGTAGAGATTCGTTTGGAGCCCGAGTCTGCTCAGTAGAGATTCGTTTGGATCCATTGTCTGTGCAGTAGAGATTCGTTTGGAGCCCGAGTCTGCTCAGTAGAGATTTGTTTGGAGCCAGAGTCTGCACAGTAGAGATTTGTTTGGAGCCAGAGTCTGCGCAGTAGTGATTCATTTGGAGCCAGAGTCTGCGCAGTAGAGATTTGTTTGGATCCAGAGTTTGCGCAGTAGAGATTCATTTGGAGCCAGAGTCTGCGCAGTAGTGATTCATTTGGAGCCCGAGTCTGCGCTGTAGTGGTTAATTTGGAGCCCGAGTGTGCGCAGTAGTGATTCATTTGGAGCCAGAGTCTGCGCAGAAGTGATTCATTTGGAGCCCGAGTCTGCGCAGTAGTGATTCATTTGGAGCCCGAGTGTGCGCAGTAGTGATTAATTTGGAGCCAGAGTCTGCGCAGTAGTGATTAATTTGGTGCCCGAGTCTGTGCAGTAGTGATTAATTTGGAGCCAGGGTCAGCGCAGTAGAGATTTGTTTGGAGCCCGATCCTGCGCAGAAGGGATTCATTTGGAGCCCGATCATGCGCAGTAGAGATTTGTTTGGAGCCAGAGTCTGTGCAGTAGTGATTCATTTGGAGCCCGAGTCTGCGCAGTAGAGATTCATTTGGAGCCCGAGTCTGCGCAGTAGTGATTCATTTGGAGCCAGAGTGTGCGCAGTAGAGATTCGTTTGGAGCCAGAGTGTGCGCAGTAGAGATTCGTTTGGAGCCCGAGTCTGCTCAGTAGAGATTTGTTTGGAGCCAGAGTCGGCGCAGTAGAGATTGGTTTGGAGCCTGAGTCTGCACAGTAGAGATTCATTTGGAGCCCAAGTCTGCGCAGTAGAGATTCGTTTGGATCCAGAGTCTGTGCAGTAGAGATTCGTTTGGATCCAGAGTCTGTGCAGTAGAGATTCGTTTGGAGCCCGAGTCTGCTCAGTAGAGATTTGTTTGGAGCCAGAGTCTGCACAGTAGAGATTTGTTTGGAGCCAGAGTCTGCGCAGTAGTGATTCATTTGGAGCCCGAGTCTGCGCAGTAGAGATTCGTTTGGAGCCCGAGTCTGCGCAGTAGGGATTCATTTGGAGCCCGATCATGCGCAGTAGTCATTCGTTTGGAGCCCGATTCTGCGCAGTAGAGATTCATTTGGAGCCCGAGTCTGTGCAGTAGTGATTCGTTTGGAGCCCGAGTCTGCGCAGTAGTGATTCATTTGGAGCCTGAGTCTGCGCAGTAGAGATTCGTTTGGATCCAGAGTCTGTGCAGTAGAGATTAGTTTGGATCCAGAGTTGCTGTTGCAGTACGTTGCAGTAGAGATTCGTTTAGCCCGAGTCTGCTCAGTAGAGATTTGTTTGGAGCCAGAGTCTGCACAGTAGAGATTTGTTTGGAGCCAGAGTCTGTGCAGTAGTGATTCCTTTGGAGCCCGAGTGTGCACAGTAGTCATTCGTTTGGAGCCCGATTCTGCGCAGTAGTAGTGATTCGTTTGGAGCCCGATCCTGCGCAGTAGGGATTCATTTGGAGCCCGATCATGCGCAGTAGAGATTTGTTTGGAGCCAGAGTCTGTAAAGTAGTGATTAATTTGGAGCCAGAGTTGGCGCAGTAGAGATTTGTTTGGAGCCTGAGTCTGCACAGTAGAGATTCATTTGGAGCACGAGTCTGCGCAGTAGAGATTCGTTTGGATCCAGAGTCTGTGCAGTAGAGATTCGTTTGGATCCAGAGTCTGTGCAGTAGAGATTCGTTTGGAGCCCGAGTCTGCTCAGTAGAGATTTGTTTGGAGCCAGAGTCTGCACAGTAGAGATTTGTTTGGAGCCAGAGTCTGCGCAGTAGTGATTCATTTGGAGCCCGAGTCTGCGCAGTAGAGATTTGTTTGGAGCCAGAGTCTGCGCAGTAGAGATTTGTTTGGAGCCAGAGTCTGTGCAGTAGTGATTAATTTGGAGCCCGAATCTACGCAGTAGAGATTCGTTTGGAGCCCGAGTCTGAGTCTGCGCAGTAGAGATTTGTTTGGAGCCAGAGTCTGTGCAGTAGTGATTAATTTGGAGCCCGAATCTGCGCAGTAGAGATTCGTTTGGAGCCCGAGTCTGCGCAGTAGGGATTCATTTGGAGCCCGATCATGCGCAGTAGTCATTCGTTTGGAGCCCGATTCTGCGCAGTAGAGATTCATTTGGAGCCCGAGTCTGTAAAGTAGTGATTCGTTTGGAGCCCGAGTCTGCGCAGTAGTGATTCATTTGGAGCCTGAGTCTGCGCAGTAGAGATTCGTTTGGATCCAGAGTCTGTGCAGTAGAGATTAGTTTGGATCCAGAGTTGCTGTTGCAGTACGTTGCAGTAGAGATTCGTTTGGAGCCCGAGTCTGCTCAGTAGAGATTTGTTTGGAGCCAGAGTCTGCACAGTAGAGATTTGTTTGGAGCCAGAGTCTGCGCAGTAGTGATTCCTTTGGAGCCCGAGTGTGCACAGTAGTCATTCGTTTGGAGCCCGATTCTGCGCAGTAGTAGTGATTCGTTTGGAGCCCGATCCTGCGCAGTAGGGATTCATTTGGAGCCCGATCATGCGCAGTAGAGATTTGTTTGGAGCCAGAGTCTGTAAAGTAGTGATTAATTTGGAGCCTGAGTCTGCGCAGTAGAGATTCATTTGGAGCCCGAGTCTGCGCAGTAGTCATTCGTTTGGAGCCAGATTCTGCGCAGTAGTGATTCATTTGGAGACCGAGTCTGCGCAGTAGCCATTCGTTTGGAGCCCGAGCCTGCGCAGTAGTGATTAATTTGGAGCCAGAGTCTGCGCAGTAGAGATTAATTTGGAGCCAGAGTGTGCGCAGTAGAGATTCGTTTGGAGCCCGAGTCTGCTCAGTAGAGATTTGTTTGGAGCCAGAGTCTGCTCAGTAGAGATTCATTTGGAGCCCGAGTCTGTGCAGTAGTGATTCGTTTGGAGCCCGAGTCTGCGCAGTAGAGATTCGTTTGGAGCCTGAGTCTGTGCAGTAGAGATTCGTTTGGATCCAGAGTCTGTGCAGTAGAGATTCGTTTGGAGCCCGAGTCTGCTCAGTAGAGATTTGTTTGGAGCCAGAGTATGCACAGTAGAGATTTGTTTGGAGCGAGAGTCTGCGCAGTAGTGATTCATTTGGAGCCCGAGTGTGCACAGTAGTCATTCGTTTGGAGCCCGAGCCTGCGCAGTAGTGATTCGTTTGGAGCCAGAGTCTGTGCAGTAGGGATTAATTTGGAGCCCGAATCTGCGCAGTAGAGATTCGTTTGGAGCCCGAGTCTGCGCAGTAGGGATTCATTTGGAGCCCGATCATGCGCAGTAGTCATTCGTTTGGAGCCCGATTCTGCGCAGTAGAGATTCATTTGGAGCCCGAGTCTGTGCAGTAGTGATTCGTTTGGAGCCCGAGTCTGCGCAGTAGTGATTCATTTGGAGCCCGATTCTGCGCAGTAGAGATTCATTTGGAGCCCGAGTCTGTGCAGTAGTGATTCGTTTGGAGCCCGAGTCTGCGCAGTAGTGATTCATTTGGAGCCTGAGTCTGCGCAGTAGAGATTTGTTTGGAGCCAGAGTCTGTGCAGTAGTGATTCATTTGGAGCATGAGTCTGCGCAGTAGAGATTCATTTGGAGCCCGAGTCTGCGCAGTAGTGATTAATTTGGAGCCAGAGTCTGCGCAGTAGAGATTAATTTGGAGCCAGAGTGTGCGCAGTAGAGATTCGTTTGGAGCCCGAGTCTGCTCAGTAGAGATTCGTTTGGATCCATTGTCTGTGCAGTAGAGATTCGTTTGGAGCCCGAGTCTGCTCAGTAGAGATTTGTTTGGAGCCAGAGTCTGCACAGTAGAGATTTGTTTGGAGCCAGAGTCTGCGCAGTAGTGATTCATTTGGAGCCAGAGTCTGCGCAGTAGAGATTTGTTTGGATCCAGAGTTTGCGCAGTAGAGATTCATTTGGAGCCAGAGTCTGCGCAGTAGTGATTCATTTGGAGCCCGAGTCTGCGCTGTAGTGGTTAATTTGGAGCCCGAGTGTGCGCAGTAGTGATTCATTTGGAGCCAGAGTCTGCGCAGAAGTGATTCATTTGGAGCCCGAGTCTGCGCAGTAGTGATTCATTTGGAGCCCGAGTGTGCGCAGTAGTGATTAATTTGGAGCCAGAGTCTGCGCAGTAGTGATTAATTTGGTGCCCGAGTCTGTGCAGTAGTGATTAATTTGGAGCCAGAGTCAGCGCAGTAGAGATTTGTTTGGAGCCCGATCCTGCGCAGAAGGGATTCATTTGGAGCCCGATCATGCGCAGTAGAGATTTGTTTGGAGCCAGAGTCTGTGCAGTAGTGATTCCTTTGGAGCCCGAGTCTGCGCAGTAGAGATTCATTTGGAGCCCGAGTCTGCGCAGTATTGATTCATTTGGAGCCAGAGTGTGCGCAGTAGAGATTCGTTTGGAGCCAGAGTGTGCGCAGTAGAGATTCGTTTGGAGCCCGAGTCTGCTCAGTAGAAATTTGTTTGGAGCCAGAGTCGGCGCAGTAGAGATTGGTTTGGAGCCTGAGTCTGCACAGTAGAGATTCATTTGGAGCCCGAGTCTGCGCAGTAGAGATTCGTTTGGATCCAGAGTCTGTGCAGTAGAGATTCGTTTGGATCCAGAGTCTGTGCAGTAGAGATTCGTTTGGAGCCCGAGTCTGCACAGTAGAGATTTGTTTGGAGCCAGAGTCTGCGCAGTAGTGATTCATTTGGAGCCCGAGTCTGCGCAGTAGAGATTTGTTTGGAGCCAGAGTCTGCGCAGTAGAGATTCGTTTGGAGCCCGATCCTGCGCAGAAGGGATTTATTTGGAGCCCGATCATGCGCAGTAGAGATTTGTTTGGAGCCAGAGTCTGTGCAGTAGTGATTCATTTGGAGCCCGAGTCTGCGCAGTAGAGATTCATTTGGAGCCCGAGTCTGCGCAGTAGTGATTAATTTGGAGCCAGAGTCTGCGCAGTAGAGATTAATTTGGAGCCAGAGTGTGCGCAGTAGAGATTCGTTTGGAGCCCGAGTCTGCTCAGTAGAGATTCGTTTGGATCCATTGTCTGTGCAGTAGAGATTCGTTTGGAGCCCGAGTCTGCTCAGTAGAGATTTGTTTGGAGCCAGAGTCTGCACAGTAGAGATTTGTTTGGAGCCAGAGTCTGCGCAGTAGTGATTCATTTGGAGCCAGAATCTGCGCAGTAGAGATTTGTTTGGATCCAGAGTTTGCGCAGTAGAGATTCATTTGGAGCCAGAGTCTGCGCAGTAGTGATTAATTTGGAGCCCGAGTCTGCGCTGTAGTGGTTAATTTGGAGCCCGAGTGTGCGCAGTAGTGATTCATTTGGAGCCAGAGTCTGCGCAGAAGTGATTCATTTGGAGCCCGAGTCTGCGCAGTAGTGATTCATTTGGAGCCCGAGTGTGCGCAGTAGTGATTAATTTGGAGCCAGAGTCTGCGCAGTAGTGATTAATTTGGTGCCCGAGTCTGTGCAGTAGTGATTAATTTGGAGCCAGGGTCAGCGCAGTAGAGATTTGTTTGGAGCCCGATCCTGCGCAGAAGGGATTCATTTGGAGCCCGATCATGCGCAGTAGAGATTTGTTTGGAGCCAGAGTCTGTGCAGTAGTGATTCATTTGGAGCCCGAGTCTGCGCAGTAGAGATTCATTTGGAGCCCGAGTCTGCGCAGTAGTGATTCATTTGGAGCCAGAGTGTGCGCAGTAGAGATTCGTTTGGAGCCAGAGTGTGCGCAGTAGAGATTCGTTTGGAGCCCGAGTCTGCTCAGTAGAGATTTGTTTGGAGCCAGAGTCGGCGCAGTAGAGATTGGTTTGGAGCCTGAGTCTGCACAGTAGAGATTCATTTGGAGCCCAAGTCTGCGCAGTAGAGATTCGTTTGGATCCAGAGTCTGTGCAGTAGAGATTCGTTTGGATCCAGAGTCTGTGCAGTAGAGATTCGTTTGGAGCCCGAGTCTGCTCAGTAGAGATTTGTTTGGAGCCAGAGTCTGCACAGTAGAGATTTGTTTGGAGCCAGAGTCTGCGCAGTAGTGATTCATTTGGAGCCCGAGTCTGCGCAGTAGAGATTCGTTTGGAGCCCGAGTCTGCGCAGTAGGGATTCATTTGGAGCCCGATCATGCGCAGTAGTCATTCGTTTGGAGCCCGATTCTGCGCAGTAGAGATTCATTTGGAGCCCGAGTCTGTGCAGTAGTGATTCGTTTGGAGCCCGAGTCTGCGCAGTAGTGATTCATTTGGAGCCTGAGTCTGCGCAGTAGAGATTCGTTTGGATCCAGAGTCTGTGCAGTAGAGATTAGTTTGGATCCAGAGTTGCTGTTGCAGTACGTTGCAGTAGAGATTCGTTTAGCCCGAGTCTGCTCAGTAGAGATTTGTTTGGAGCCAGAGTCTGCACAGTAGAGATTTGTTTGGAGCCAGAGTCTGTGCAGTAGTGATTCCTTTGGAGCCCGAGTGTGCACAGTAGTCATTCGTTTGGAGCCCGATTCTGCGCAGTAGTAGTGATTAGTTTGGAGCCCGATCCTGCGCAGTAGGGATTCATTTGGAGCCCGATCATGCGCAGTAGAGATTTGTTTGGAGCCAGAGTCTGTAAAGTAGTGATTAATTTGGAGCCAGAGTTGGCGCAGTAGAGATTTGTTTGGAGCCTGAGTCTGCACAGTAGAGATTCATTTGGAGCCCGAGTCTGCGCAGTAGAGATTCGTTTGGATCCAGAGTCTGTGCAGTAGAGATTCGTTTGGATCCAGAGTCTGTGCAGTAGAGATTCGTTTGGAGCCCGAGTCTGCTCAGTAGAGATTTGTTTGGAGCCAGAGTCTGCACAGTAGAGATTTGTTTGGAGCCAGAGTCTGCGCAGTAGTGATTCATTTGGAGCCCGAGTCTGCGCAGTAGAGATTTGTTTGGAGCCAGAGTCTGCGCAGTAGAGATTTGTTTGGAGCCAGAGTCTGTGCAGTAGTGATTAATTTGGAGCCCGAATCTACGCAGTAGAGATTCGTTTGGAGCCCGAGTCTGAGTCTGCGCAGTAGAGATTTGTTTGGAGCCAGAGTCTGTGCAGTAGTGATTAATTTGGAGCCCGAATCTGCGCAGTAGAGATTCGTTTGGAGCCCGAGTCTGCGCAGTAGGGATTCATTTGGAGCCCGATCATGCGCAGTAGTCATTCGTTTGGAGCCCGATTCTGCGCAGTAGAGATTCATTTGGAGCCCGAGTCTGTAAAGTAGTGATTCGTTTGGAGCCCGAGTCTGCGCAGTAGTGATTCATTTGGAGCCTGAGTCTGCGCAGTAGAGATTCGTTTGGATCCAGAGTCTGTGCAGTAGAGATTAGTTTGGATCCAGAGTTGCTGTTGCAGTACGTTGCAGTAGAGATTCGTTTGGAGCCCGAGTCTGCTCAGTAGAGATTTGTTTGGAGCCAGAGTCTGCACAGTAGAGATTTGTTTGGAGCCAGAGTCTGCGCAGTAGTGATTCCTTTGGAGCCCGAGTGTGCACAGTAGTCATTCGTTTGGAGCCCGATTCTGCGCAGTAGTAGTGATTCGTTTGGAGCCCGATCCTGCGCAGTAGGGATTCATTTGGAGCCCGATCATGCGCAGTAGAGATTTGTTTGGAGCCAGAGTCTGTAAAGTAGTGATTAATTTGGAGCCTGAGTGCTGCGCAGTAGAGATTCATTTGGAGCCCGAGTCTGCGCAGTAGTCATTCGTTTGGAGCCAGATTCTGCGCAGTAGTGATTCATTTGGAGACCGAGTCTGCGCAGTAGCCATTCGTTTGGAGCCCGAGCCTGCGCAGTAGTGATTAATTTGGAGCCAGAGTCTGCGCAGTAGAGATTAATTTGGAGCCAGAGTGTGCGCAGTAGAGATTCGTTTGGAGCCCGAGTCTGCTCAGTAGAGATTTGTTTGGAGCCAGAGTCTGCTCAGTAGAGATTCATTTGGAGCCCGAGTCTGTGCAGTAGTGATTCGTTTGGAGCCCGAGTCTGCGCAGTAGAGATTCGTTTGGAGCCTGAGTCTGTGCAGTAGAGATTCGTTTGGATCCAGAGTCTGTGCAGTAGAGATTCGTTTGGAGCCCGAGTCTGCTCAGTAGAGATTTGTTTGGAGCCAGAGTATGCACAGTAGAGATTTGTTTGGAGCGAGAGTCTGCGCAGTAGTGATTCATTTGGAGCCCGAGTGTGCACAGTAGTCATTCGTTTGGAGCCCGAGCCTGCGCAGTAGTGATTCATTTGGAGCCAGAGTCTGTGCAGTAGGGATTAATTTGGAGCCCGAATCTGCGCAGTAGAGATTCGTTTGGAGCCCGAGTCTGCGCAGTAGGGATTCATTTGGAGCCCGATCATGCGCAGTAGTCATTCGTTTGGAGCCCGATTCTGCGCAGTAGAGATTCATTTGGAGCCCGAGTCTGTGCAGTAGTGATTCGTTTGGAGCCCGAGTCTGCGCAGTAGTGATTCATTTGGAGCCCGATTCTGCGCAGTAGAGATTCATTTGGAGCCCGAGTCTGTGCAGTAGTGATTCGTTTGGAGCCCGAGTCTGCGCAGTAGTGATTCATTTGGAGCCTGAGTCTGCGCAGTAGAGATTTGTTTGGAGCCAGAGTCTGTGCAGTAGTGATTCATTTGGAGCATGAGTCTGCGCAGTAGAGATTCATTTGGAGCCCGAGTCTGCGCAGTAGTGATTAATTTGGAGCCAGAGTCTGCGCAGTAGAGATTAATTTGGAGCCAGAGTGTGCGCAGTAGAGATTCGTTTGGAGCCCGAGTCTGCTCAGTAGAGATTCGTTTGGATCCATTGTCTGTGCAGTAGAGATTCGTTTGGAGCCCGAGTCTGCTCAGTAGAGATTTGTTTGGAGCCAGAGTCTGCACAGTAGAGATTTGTTTGGAGCCAGAGTCTGCGCAGTAGTGATTCATTTGGAGCCAGAGTCTGCGCAGTAGAGATTTGTTTGGATCCAGAGTTTGCGCAGTAGAGATTCATTTGGAGCCAGAGTCTGCGCAGTAGTGATTCATTTGGAGCCCGAGTCTGCGCTGTAGTGGTTAATTTGGAGCCCGAGTGTGCGCAGTAGTGATTCATTTGGAGCCAGAGTCTGCGCAGAAGTGATTCATTTGGAGCCCGAGTCTGCGCAGTAGTGATTCATTTGGAGCCCGAGTGTGCGCAGTAGTGATTAATTTGGAGCCAGAGTCTGCGCAGTAGTGATTAATTTGGTGCCCGAGTCTGTGCAGTAGTGATTAATTTGGAGCCAGAGTCAGCGCAGTAGAGATTTGTTTGGAGCCCGATCCTGCGCAGAAGGGATTCATTTGGAGCCCGATCATGCGCAGTAGAGATTTGTTTGGAGCCAGAGTCTGTGCAGTAGTGATTCCTTTGGAGCCCGAGTCTGCGCAGTAGAGATTCATTTGGAGCCCGAGTCTGCGCAGTATTGATTCATTTGGAGCCAGAGTGTGCGCAGTAGAGATTCGTTTGGAGCCAGAGTGTGCGCAGTAGAGATTCGTTTGGAGCCCGAGTCTGCTCAGTAGAAATTTGTTTGGAGCCAGAGTCGGCGCAGTAGAGATTGGTTTGGAGCCTGAGTCTGCACAGTAGAGATTCATTTGGAGCCCGAGTCTGCGCAGTAGAGATTCGTTTGGATCCAGAGTCTGTGCAGTAGAGATTCGTTTGGATCCAGAGTCTGTGCAGTAGAGATTCGTTTGGAGCCCGAGTCTGCTCAGTAGAGATTTGTTTGGAGCCAGAGTCTGCACAGTAGAGATTTGTTTGGAGCCAGAGTCTGCGCAGTAGTGATTCATTTGGAGCCCGAGTCTGCGCAGTAGAGATTTGTTTGGAGCCAGAGTCTGCGCAGTAGAGATTTGTTTGGAGCCAGAGTCTGTGCAGTAGTGATTAATTTGGAGCCTGAATCTACGCAGTAGAGATTCGTTTGGAGCCCGAGTCTGAGTCTGCGCAGTAGAGATTTGTTTGGAGCCAGAGTCTGTGCAGTAGTGATTAATTTGGAGCCCGAATCTGCGCAGTAGAGATTCGTTTGGAGCCCGAGTCTGCGCAGTAGGGATTCATTTGGAGCCCGATCATGCGCAGTAGTCATTCGTTTGGAGCCCGATTCTGCGCAGTAGAGATTCATTTGGAGCCCGAGTCTGTGCAGTAGTGATTCGTTTGGAGCCCGAGTCTGCGCAGTAGTGATTCATTTGGAGCCTGAGTCTGCGCAGTAGAGATTCGTTTGGATCCAGAGTCTGTGCAGTAGAGATTAGTTTGGATCCAGAGTTGCTGTTGCAGTACGTTGCAGTAGAGATTCGTTTGGAGCCCGAGTCTGCTCAGTAGAGATTTGTTTGGAGCCAGAGTCTGCACAGTAGAGATTTGTTTGGAGCCAGAGTCTGCGCAGTAGTGATTCCTTTGGAGCCCGAGTGTGCACAGTAGTCATTCGTTTGGAGCCCGATTCTGCGCAGTAGTAGTGATTCGTTTGGAGCCCGATCCTGCGCAGTAGGGATTCATTTGGAGCCCGATCATGCGCAGTAGAGATTTGTTTGGAGCCAGAGTCTGTAAAGTAGTGATTAATTTGGAGCCTGAGTCTGCGCAGTAGAGATTCATTTGGAGCCCGAGTCTGCGCAGTAGTCATTCGTTTGGAGCCAGATTCTGCGCAGTAGTGATTCATTTGGAGACCGAGTCTGCGCAGTAGCCATTCGTTTGGAGCCCGAGCCTGCGCAGTAGTGATTAATTTGGAGCCAGAGTCTGCGCAGTAGAGATTAATTTGGAGCCAGAGTGTGCGCAGTAGAGATTCGTTTGGAGCCCGAGTCTGCTCAGTAGAGATTTGTTTGGAGCCAGAGTATGCGCAGTAGAGATTCATTTGGAGCCCGAGTCTGTGCAGTAGTGATTCGTTTGGAGCCCGAGTCTGCGCAGTAGAGATTCGTTTGGAGCCTGAGTCTGTGCAGTAGAGATTCGTTTGGATCCAGAGTCTGTGCAGTAGAGATTCGTTTGGATCCAGAGTCTGTGCAGTAGAGATTCGTTTGGATCCAGAGTCTGTGCAGTAGTGATTCGTTTGGATCCAGAGTCTGTGCAGTAGAGATTCATTTGGAGCCCGAGTCTGCGCAGTAGTGATTCATTTGGAGCCAGAGTGTGCGCAGTAGAGATTCGTTTGGAGCCAGAGTGTGCGCAGTAGAGATTCGTTTGGAGCCCGAGTCTGCTCAGTAGAGATTTGTTTGGAGCCAGAGTCGGCGCAGTAGAGATTGGTTTGGAGCCTGAGTCTGCACAGTAGAGATTCATTTTGAGCCCGAGTCTGCGCAGTAGAGATTCGTTTGGATCCAGAGTCTGTGCAGTAGAGATTCGTTTGGATCCAGAGTCTGTGCAGTAGAGATTCGTTTGGAGCCCGAGTCTGCTCAGTAGAGATTTGTTTGGAGCCAGAGTCTGCACAGTAGAGATTTGTTTGGAGCCAGAGTCTGCGCAGTAGTGATTCATTTGGAGCCCGAGTCTGCGCAGTAGAGATTTGTTTGGAGCCAGAGTCTGCGCAGTAGAGATTTGTTTGGAGCCAGAGTCTGTGCAGTAGTGATTAATTTGGAGCCCGAATCTACGCAGTAGAGATTCGTTTGGAGCCCGAGTCTGAGTCTGCGCAGTAGAGATTTGTTTGGAGCCAGAGTCTGTGCAGTAGTGATTAATTTGGAGCCCGAATCTGCGCAGTAGAGATTCGTTTGGAGCCCGAGTCTGCGCAGTAGGGATTCATTTGGAGCCCGATCATGCGCAGTAGTCATTCGTTTGGAGCCCGATTCTGCGCAGTAGAGATTCATTTGGAGCCCGAGTCTGTGCAGTAGTGATTCGTTTGGAGCCCGAGTCTGCGCAGTAGTGATTAATTTGGAGCCTGAGTCTGCGCAGTAGAGATTCGTTTGGATCCAGAGTCTGTGCAGTAGAGATTAGTTTGGATCCAGAGTTGCTGTTGCAGTACGTTGCAGTAGAGATTCGTTTGGAGCCCGAGTCTGCTCAGTAGAGATTTGTTTGGAGCCAGAGTCTGCACAGTAGAGATTTGTTTGGAGCCAGAGTCTGCGCAGTAGTGATTCCTTTGGAGCCCGAGTGTGCACAGTAGTCATTCGTTTGGAGCCCGATTCTGCGCAGTAGTAGTGATTCGATTGGAGCCCGATCCTGCGCAGTAGGGATTCATTTGGAGCCCGATCATGCGCAGTAGAGATTTGTTTGGAGCCAGAGTCTGTAAAGTAGTGATTAATTTGGAGCCTGAGTCTGCGCAGTAGAGATTCATTTGGAGCCCGAGTCTGCGCAGTAGTCATTCGTTTGGAGCCAGATTCTGCGCAGTAGTGATTCATTTGGAGACCGAGTCTGCGCAGTAGCCATTCGTTTGGAGCCCGAGCCTGCGCAGTAGTGATTAATTTGGAGCCAGAGTCTGCGCAGTAGAGATTAATTTGGAGCCAGAGTGTGCGCAGTAGAGATTCGTTTGGAGCCCGAGTCTGCTCAGTAGAGATTTGTTTGGAGCCAGAGTCTGCGCAGTAGAGATTCATTTGGAGCCCGAGTCTGTGCAGTAGTGATTCGTTTGGAGCCCGAGTCTGCGCAGTAGAGATTCGTTTGGAGCCTGAGTCTGTGCAGTAGAGATTCGTTTGGATCCAGAGTCTGTGCAGTAGAGATTCGTTTGGATCCAGAGTCTGTGCAGTAGAGATTCGTTTGGAGCCCGAGTCTGCGTAGTAGTGATTCATTTGGAGCCTGAGTGTGCGCAGTAGTGATTCATTTGGAGGCAGAGTCTGCGCAGTAGTGATTCGTTTGGAGGCAGAGTCTGCGCTGTAGTGATTCGTTTGGAGCCCGAATCTGAGCAGTAGTGATTAATTTGGAGCCCGAGTCTGCGCAGTAGTGATTAATTTGGAGCCCGAGTCTGCGCAGTAGAGATTTGTTTGGAGTCCGATCCTGCGCAGTAGGGATTAATTTGGAGCCCGATCCTGCGCAGTAGAGATTTGTTTGGAGCCAGAGTCTGTGCAGTAGTGATTAATTTGGAGCCTGAGTCTGCGCAGTAAAGATTCATTTGGAGCCCGAGTCTGCGCAGTAGTGATTAATTTGGAGCCAGAGTATGCGCAGTAGAGATTCGTTTGGAGCCAGAGTCTGCGCAGTAGTGATTCATTTGGAGCCCGAGTCTGCGCAGTAGAGATTCGTTTGGAGCCCGATCCTGCGCAGTAGGGATTCATTTGGAGCCCGATCCTGTGCAGTAGTGATTCATTTGGAGCCCGAGTCTGCTCTGCAGTGGTTAATTTGGAGCCCGAGTGTGCGCAGTAGTCATTCATTTGGAGCCAGAGTCTGCGCAGTAGTGATTCATTTGGAGCCGGAATGTGCGCAATAGTGATTCATTTGGAGCCAGAGTCTGCACAGTAGTGATTCATCTGGAGCCCGAGTCTGCGCAATAGTGATTCGTTTGGAGCCAGAGTCTGCGCAGTAGTGATTCATTTGGAGCCCGAGCCTGCGCAGTAGTGATTCATTTGGAGCCCTAGTCTGCGCAGTAGAGATTCGTTTGGAGCCCGATCCTGAGCAGAAGGGATTTATTTGGAGCCCGATCATGCGCAGTAGAGATTTGTTTGGAGCCAGAGTCTGTGCAGTAGTGATTCATTTGGAGCCCGAGTCTGCGCAGTAGAGATTCATTTGGAGCCCGAGTCTGCGCAGTAGTGATTAATTTGGAGCCAGAGTCTGCGCAGTAGAGATTAATTTGGAGCCAGAGTGTGCGCAGTAGAGATTCGTTTGGAGCCCGAGTCTGCTCAGTAGAGATTCGTTTGGATCCATTGTCTGTGCAGTAGAGATTCGTTTGGAGCCCGAGTCTGCTCAGTAGAGATTTGTTTGGAGCCAGAGTCTGCACAGTAGAGATTTGTTTGGAGCCAGAGTCTGCGCAGTAGTGATTCATTTGGAGCCAGAGTCTGCGCAGTAGAGATTTGTTTGGATCCAGAGTTTGCGCAGTAGAGATTCATTTGGAGCCAGAGTCTGCGCAGTAGTGATTCATTTGGAGCCCGAGTCTGCGCTGTAGTGGTTAATTTGGAGCCCGAGTGTGCGCAATAGTGATTCATTTGGAGCCAGAGTCTGCGCAGAAGTGATTCATTTGGAGCCCGAGTCTGCGCAGTAGTGATTCATTTGGAGCCCGAGTGTGCGCAGTAGTGATTAATTTGGAGCCAGAGTCTGCGCAGTAGTGATTAATTTGGTGCCCGAGTCTGTGCAGTAGTGATTAATTTGGAGCCAGAGTCAGCGCAGTAGAGATTTGTTTGGAGCCCGATCCTGCGCAGAAGGGATTCATTTGGAGCCCGATCATGCGCAGTAGAGATTTGTTTGGAGCCAGAGTCTGTGCAGTAGTGATTCATTTGGAGCCCGAGTCTGCGCAGTAGAGATTCATTTGGAGCCCGAGTCTGCGCAGTAGTGATTCATTTGGAGCCAGAGTGTGCGCAGTAGAGATTCGTTTGGAGCCAGAGTGTGCGCAGTAGAGATTCGTTTGGAGCCCGAGTCTGCTCAGTAGAGATTTGTTTGGAGCCAGAGTCGGCGCAGTAGAGATTGGTTTGGAGCCAGAGTCTGCGCAGTAGTGATTCATTTGGAGCCCGAGTCTGCGCAGTAGAGATTTGTTTGGAGCCCGAGTCTGCGCAGTAGGGATTCATTTGGAGCCCGATCATGCGCAGTAGTCATTCGTTTGGAGCCCGATTCTGCGCAGTAGAGATTCATTTGGAGCCCGAGTCTGTGCAGTAGTGATTCGTTTGGAGCCCGAGTCTGCGCAGTAGTGATTCATTTGGAGCCTGAGTCTGCGCAGTAGAGATTCGTTTGGATCCAGAGTCTGTGCAGTAGAGATTAGTTTGGATCCAGAGTTGCTGTTGCAGTACGTTGCAGTAGAGATTCGTTTGGAGCCCGAGTCTGCTCAGTAGAGATTTGTTTGGAGCCAGAGTCTGCACAGTAGAGATTTGTTTGGAGCCAGAGTCTGCGCAGTAGTGATTCCTTTGGAGCCCGAGTGTGCACAGTAGTCATTCGTTTGGAGCCCGATTCTGCGCAGTAGTAGTGATTCGTTTGGAGCCCGATCCTGCGCAGTAGGGATTCATTTGGAGCCCGATCATGCGCAGTAGAGATTTGTTTGGAGCCAGAGTCTGTAAAGTAGTGATTAATTTGGAGCCAGAGTCGGCGCAGTAGAGATTTGTTTGGAGCCTGAGTCTGCACAGTAGAGATTCATTTGGAGCCCGAGTCTGCGCAGTAGAGATTCGTTTGGATCCAGAGTCTGTGCAGTAGAGATTCGTTTGGATCCAGAGTCTGTGCAGTAGAGATTTGTTTGGAGCCCGAGTCTGCACAGTAGAGATTTGTTTGGAGCCAGAGTCTGCGCAGTAGTGATTCATTTGGAGCCCGAGTCTGCGCAGTAGAGATTTGTTTGGAGCCAGAGTCTGCGCAGTAGAGATTTGTTTGGAGCCAGAGTCTGTGCAGTAGTGATTAATTTGGAGCCCGAATCTACGCAGTAGAGATTCGTTTGGAGCCCGAGTCTGAATCTGCGCAGTAGAGATTTGTTTGGAGCCAGAGTCTGTGCAGTAGTGATTAATTTGGAGCCCGAATCTGCGCAGTAGAGATTCGTTTGGAGCCCGAGTCTGCGCAGTAGGGATTCATTTGGAGCCCGATCATGCGCAGTAGTCATTCGTTTGGAGCCCGATTCTGCGCAGTAGAGATTCATTTGGAGCCCGAGTCTGTGCAGTAGTGATTCGTTTGGAGCCCGAGTCTGCGTAGTAGTGATTCATTTGGAGCATGAGTCTGCGCAGTAGAGATTCGTTTGGATCCAGAGTCTGTGCAGTAGAGATTAGTTTGGATCCAGAGTTGCTGTTGCAGTACGTTGCAGTAGAGATTCGTTTGGAGCCCGAGTCTGCTCAGTAGAGATTTGTTTGGAGCCAGAGTCTGCACAGTAGAGATTTGTTTGGAGCCAGAGTCTGCGCAGTAGTGATTCCTTTGGAGCCCGAGTGTGCACAGTAGTCATTCGTTTGGAGCCCGATTCTGCGCAGTAGTAGTGATTCGTTTGGAGCCCGATCCTGCGCAGTAGTGATTCCTTTGGAGCCCGAGTGTGCACAGTAGTCATTCGTTTGGAGCCCGATTCTGCGCAGTAGTAGTGATTCGTTTGGAGCCCGATCCTGCGCAGTAGGGATTCATTTGGAGCCCGATCATGCGCAGTAGAGATTTGTTTGGAGCCAGAGTCTGTAAAGTAGTGATTAATTTGGAGCCTGAGTCTGTGCAGTAGAGATTCATTTGGAGCCCGAGTCTGCGCAGTAGTCATTCGTTTGGAGCCAGATTCTGCGCAGTAGTGATTCATTTGGAGACCGAGTCTGCGCAGTAGCCATTCGTTTGGAGCCCGAGCCTGCGCAGTAGTGATTAATTTGGAGCCAGAGTCTGCGCAGTAGAGATTAATTTGGAGCCAGAGTGTGCGCAGTAGAGATTCGTTTGGAGCCCGAGTCTGCTCAGTAGAGATTTGTTTGGAGCCAGAGTCTGCTCAGTAGAGATTCATTTGGAGCCCGAGTCTGTGCAGTAGTGATTCGTTTGGAGCCCGAGTCTGCGCAGTAGAGATTCGTTTGGAGCCTGAGTCTGTGCAGTAGAGATTCGTTTGGATCCAGAGTCTGTGCAGTAGAGATTCGTTTGGATCCAGAGTCTGTGCAGTAGAGATTCGTTTGGAGCCTGAGTCTGCGCAGTAAAGATTCATTTGGAGCCCGAGTCTGCGCAGTAGTGATTAATTTGGAGCCAGAGTATGCGCAGTAGAGATTCGTTTGGAGCCAGAGTCTGCGCAGTAGTGATTAATTTGGAGCCCGAGTCTGCGCAGTAGAGATTTGTTTGGAGCCCGATCCTGCGCAGAAGGGATTCATTTGGAGCCCGATCATGCGCAGTAGAGATTTGTTTGGAGCCAGAGTCTGTGCAGTAGTGATTCCTTTGGAGCCCGAGTCTGCGCAGTAGAGATTCATTTGGAGCCCGAGTCTGCGCAGTATTGATTCATTTGGAGCCAGAGTGTGCGCAGTAGAGATTCGTTTGGAGCCAGAGTGTGCGCAGTAGAGATTCGTTTGGAGCCCGAGTCTGCTCAGTAGAAATTTGTTTGGAGCCAGAGTCGGCGCAGTAGAGATTGGTTTGGAGCCTGAGTCTGCACAGTAGAGATTCATTTGGAGCCCGAGTCTGCGCAGTAGAGATTCGTTTGGATCCAGAGTCTGTGCAGTAGAGATTCGTTTGGATCCAGAGTCTGTGCAGTAGAGATTCGTTTGGAGCCCGAGTCTGCTCAGTAGAGATTTGTTTGGAGCCAGAGTCTGCACAGTAGAGATTTGTTTGGAGCCAGAGTCTGCGCAGTAGTGATTCATTTGGAGCCCGAGTCTGCGCAGTAGAGATTTGTTTGGAGCCAGAGTCTGCGCAGTAGAGATTTGTTTGGAGCCAGAGTCTGTGCAGTAGTGATTAATTTGGAGCCTGAATCTACGCAGTAGAGATTCGTTTGGAGCCCGAGTCTGAGTCTGCGCAGTAGAGATTTGTTTGGAGCCAGAGTCTGTGCAGTAGTGATTAATTTGGAGCCCGAATCTGCGCAGTAGAGATTCGTTTGGAGCCCGAGTCTGCGCAGTAGGGATTCATTTGGAGCCCGATCATGCGCAGTAGTCATTCGTTTGGAGCCCGATTCTGCGCAGTAGAGATTCATTTGGAGCCCGAGTCTGTGCAGTAGTGATTCGTTTGGAGCCCGAGTCTGCGCAGTAGTGATTCATTTGGA
This sequence comes from Oxygymnocypris stewartii, assembly GCA_003573665.1. NCBI lineage: Eukaryota > Metazoa > Chordata > Actinopteri > Cypriniformes > Cyprinidae > Oxygymnocypris > Oxygymnocypris stewartii. The sequence continues at coordinate 529,585 of QVTF01003943.1, read as the reverse complement.
GCCTGAGTCTGCGCAGTAGAGATTCGTTTGGATCCAGAGTCTGTGCAGTAGAGATTAGTTTGGATCCAGAGTTGCTGTTGCAGTACGTTGCAGTAGAGATTCGTTTGGAGCCCGAGTCTGCTCAGTAGAGATTTGTTTGGAGCCAGAGTCTGCACAGTAGAGATTTGTTTGGAGCCAGAGTCTGCGCAGTAGTGATTCCTTTGGAGCCCGAGTGTGCACAGTAGTCATTCGTTTGGAGCCCGATTCTGCGCAGTAGTAGTGATTCGTTTGGAGCCCGATCCTGCGCAGTAGGGATTCATTTGGAGCCCGATCATGCGCAGTAGAGATTTGTTTGGAGCCAGAGTCTGTAAAGTAGTGATTAATTTGGAGCCTGAGTCTGCGCAGTAGAGATTCATTTGGAGCCCGAGTCTGCGCAGTAGTCATTCGTTTGGAGCCAGATTCTGCGCAGTAGTGATTCATTTGGAGACCGAGTCTGCGCAGTAGCCATTCGTTTGGAGCCCGAGCCTGCGCAGTAGTGATTAATTTGGAGCCAGAGTCTGCGCAGTAGAGATTAATTTGGAGCCAGAGTGTGCGCAGTAGAGATTCGTTTGGAGCCCGAGTCTGCTCAGTAGAGATTTGTTTGGAGCCAGAGTCTGCGCAGTAGAGATTCATTTGGAGCCCGAGTCTGTGCAGTAGTGATTCGTTTGGAGCCCGAGTCTGCGCAGTAGAGATTCGTTTGGAGCCTGAGTCTGTGCAGTAGAGATTCGTTTGGATCCAGAGTCTGTGCAGTAGAGATTCGTTTGGATCCAGAGTCTGTGCAGTAGAGATTCGTTTGGATCCAGAGTCTGTGCAGTAGTGATTCGTTTGGATCCAGAGTCTGTGCAGTAGAGATTCATTTGGAGCCCGAGTCTGCGCAGTAGTGATTCATTTGGAGCCAGAGTGTGCGCAGTAGAGATTCGTTTGGAGCCAGAGTGTGCGCAGTAGAGATTCGTTTGGAGCCCGAGTCTGCTCAGTAGAGATTTGTTTGGAGCCAGAGTCGGCGCAGTAGAGATTGGTTTGGAGCCTGAGTCTGCACAGTAGAGATTCATTTTGAGCCCGAGTCTGCGCAGTAGAGATTCGTTTGGATCCAGAGTCTGTGCAGTAGAGATTCGTTTGGATCCAGAGTCTGTGCAGTAGAGATTCGTTTGGAGCCCGAGTCTGCTCAGTAGAGATTTGTTTGGAGCCAGAGTCTGCACAGTAGAGATTTGTTTGGAGCCAGAGTCTGCGCAGTAGTGATTCATTTGGAGCCCGAGTCTGCGCAGTAGAGATTTGTTTGGAGCCAGAGTCTGCGCAGTAGAGATTTGTTTGGAGCCAGAGTCTGTGCAGTAGTGATTAATTTGGAGCCCGAATCTACGCAGTAGAGATTCGTTTGGAGCCCGAGTCTGAGTCTGCGCAGTAGAGATTTGTTTGGAGCCAGAGTCTGTGCAGTAGTGATTAATTTGGAGCCCGAATCTGCGCAGTAGAGATTCGTTTGGAGCCCGAGTCTGCGCAGTAGGGATTCATTTGGAGCCCGATCATGCGCAGTAGTCATTCGTTTGGAGCCCGATTCTGCGCAGTAGAGATTCATTTGGAGCCCGAGTCTGTGCAGTAGTGATTCGTTTGGAGCCCGAGTCTGCGCAGTAGTGATTAATTTGGAGCCTGAGTCTGCGCAGTAGAGATTCGTTTGGATCCAGAGTCTGTGCAGTAGAGATTAGTTTGGATCCAGAGTTGCTGTTGCAGTACGTTGCAGTAGAGATTCGTTTGGAGCCCGAGTCTGCTCAGTAGAGATTTGTTTGGAGCCAGAGTCTGCACAGTAGAGATTTGTTTGGAGCCAGAGTCTGCGCAGTAGTGATTCCTTTGGAGCCCGAGTGTGCACAGTAGTCATTCGTTTGGAGCCCGATTCTGCGCAGTAGTAGTGATTCGATTGGAGCCCGATCCTGCGCAGTAGGGATTCATTTGGAGCCCGATCATGCGCAGTAGAGATTTGTTTGGAGCCAGAGTCTGTAAAGTAGTGATTAATTTGGAGCCTGAGTCTGCGCAGTAGAGATTCATTTGGAGCCCGAGTCTGCGCAGTAGTCATTCGTTTGGAGCCAGATTCTGCGCAGTAGTGATTCATTTGGAGACCGAGTCTGCGCAGTAGCCATTCGTTTGGAGCCCGAGCCTGCGCAGTAGTGATTAATTTGGAGCCAGAGTCTGCGCAGTAGAGATTAATTTGGAGCCAGAGTGTGCGCAGTAGAGATTCGTTTGGAGCCCGAGTCTGCTCAGTAGAGATTTGTTTGGAGCCAGAGTCTGCGCAGTAGAGATTCATTTGGAGCCCGAGTCTGTGCAGTAGTGATTCGTTTGGAGCCCGAGTCTGCGCAGTAGAGATTCGTTTGGAGCCTGAGTCTGTGCAGTAGAGATTCGTTTGGATCCAGAGTCTGTGCAGTAGAGATTCGTTTGGATCCAGAGTCTGTGCAGTAGAGATTCGTTTGGAGCCCGAGTCTGCGTAGTAGTGATTCATTTGGAGCCTGAGTGTGCGCAGTAGTGATTCATTTGGAGGCAGAGTCTGCGCAGTAGTGATTCGTTTGGAGGCAGAGTCTGCGCTGTAGTGATTCGTTTGGAGCCCGAATCTGAGCAGTAGTGATTAATTTGGAGCCCGAGTCTGCGCAGTAGTGATTAATTTGGAGCCCGAGTCTGCGCAGTAGAGATTTGTTTGGAGTCCGATCCTGCGCAGTAGGGATTAATTTGGAGCCCGATCCTGCGCAGTAGAGATTTGTTTGGAGCCAGAGTCTGTGCAGTAGTGATTAATTTGGAGCCTGAGTCTGCGCAGTAAAGATTCATTTGGAGCCCGAGTCTGCGCAGTAGTGATTAATTTGGAGCCAGAGTATGCGCAGTAGAGATTCGTTTGGAGCCAGAGTCTGCGCAGTAGTGATTCATTTGGAGCCCGAGTCTGCGCAGTAGAGATTCGTTTGGAGCCCGATCCTGCGCAGTAGGGATTCATTTGGAGCCCGATCCTGTGCAGTAGTGATTCATTTGGAGCCCGAGTCTGCTCTGCAGTGGTTAATTTGGAGCCCGAGTGTGCGCAGTAGTCATTCATTTGGAGCCAGAGTCTGCGCAGTAGTGATTCATTTGGAGCCGGAATGTGCGCAATAGTGATTCATTTGGAGCCAGAGTCTGCACAGTAGTGATTCATCTGGAGCCCGAGTCTGCGCAATAGTGATTCGTTTGGAGCCAGAGTCTGCGCAGTAGTGATTCATTTGGAGCCCGAGCCTGCGCAGTAGTGATTCATTTGGAGCCCTAGTCTGCGCAGTAGAGATTCGTTTGGAGCCCGATCCTGCGCAGAAGGGATTTATTTGGAGCCCGATCATGCGCAGTAGAGATTTGTTTGGAGCCAGAGTCTGTGCAGTAGTGATTCATTTGGAGCCCGAGTCTGCGCAGTAGAGATTCATTTGGAGCCCGAGTCTGCGCAGTAGTGATTAATTTGGAGCCAGAGTCTGCGCAGTAGAGATTAATTTGGAGCCAGAGTGTGCGCAGTAGAGATTCGTTTGGAGCCCGAGTCTGCTCAGTAGAGATTCGTTTGGATCCATTGTCTGTGCAGTAGAGATTCGTTTGGAGCCCGAGTCTGCTCAGTAGAGATTTGTTTGGAGCCAGAGTCTGCACAGTAGAGATTTGTTTGGAGCCAGAGTCTGCGCAATAGTGATTCATTTGGAGCCAGAGTCTGCGCAGTAGAGATTTGTTTGGATCCAGAGTTTGCGCAGTAGAGATTCATTTGGAGCCAGAGTCTGCGCAGTAGTGATTCATTTGGAGCCCGAGTCTGCGCTGTAGTGGTTAATTTGGAGCCCGAGTGTGCGCAATAGTGATTCATTTGGAGCCAGAGTCTGCGCAGAAGTGATTCATTTGGAGCCCGAGTCTGCGCAGTAGTGATTCATTTGGAGCCCGAGTGTGCGCAGTAGTGATTAATTTGGAGCCAGAGTCTGCGCAGTAGTGATTAATTTGGTGCCCGAGTCTGTGCAGTAGTGATTAATTTGGAGCCAGAGTCAGCGCAGTAGAGATTTGTTTGGAGCCCGATCCTGCGCAGAAGGGATTCATTTGGAGCCCGATCATGCGCAGTAGAGATTTGTTTGGAGCCAGAGTCTGTGCAGTAGTGATTCATTTGGAGCCCGAGTCTGCGCAGTAGAGATTCATTTGGAGCCCGAGTCTGCGCAGTAGTGATTCATTTGGAGCCAGAGTGTGCGCAGTAGAGATTCGTTTGGAGCCAGAGTGTGCGCAGTAGAGATTCGTTTGGAGCCCGAGTCTGCTCAGTAGAGATTTGTTTGGAGCCAGAGTCGGCGCAGTAGAGATTGGTTTGGAGCCAGAGTCTGCGCAGTAGTGATTCATTTGGAGCCCGAGTCTGCGCAGTAGAGATTTGTTTGGAGCCCGAGTCTGCGCAGTAGGGATTCATTTGGAGCCCGATCATGCGCAGTAGTCATTCGTTTGGAGCCCGATTCTGCGCAGTAGAGATTCATTTGGAGCCCGAGTCTGTGCAGTAGTGATTCGTTTGGAGCCCGAGTCTGCGCAGTAGTGATTCATTTGGAGCCTGAGTCTGCGCAGTAGAGATTCGTTTGGATCCAGAGTCTGTGCAGTAGAGATTAGTTTGGATCCAGAGTTGCTGTTGCAGTACGTTGCAGTAGAGATTCGTTTGGAGCCCGAGTCTGCTCAGTAGAGATTTGTTTGGAGCCAGAGTCTGCACAGTAGAGATTTGTTTGGAGCCAGAGTCTGCGCAGTAGTGATTCCTTTGGAGCCCGAGTGTGCACAGTAGTCATTCGTTTGGAGCCCGATTCTGCGCAGTAGTAGTGATTCGTTTGGAGCCCGATCCTGCGCAGTAGGGATTCATTTGGAGCCCGATCATGCGCAGTAGAGATTTGTTTGGAGCCAGAGTCTGTAAAGTAGTGATTAATTTGGAGCCAGAGTCGGCGCAGTAGAGATTTGTTTGGAGCCTGAGTCTGCACAGTAGAGATTCATTTGGAGCCCGAGTCTGCGCAGTAGAGATTCGTTTGGATCCAGAGTCTGTGCAGTAGAGATTCGTTTGGATCCAGAGTCTGTGCAGTAGAGATTTGTTTGGAGCCCGAGTCTGCACAGTAGAGATTTGTTTGGAGCCAGAGTCTGCGCAGTAGTGATTCATTTGGAGCCCGAGTCTGTGCAGTAGAGATTTGTTTGGAGCCAGAGTCTGCGCAGTAGAGATTTGTTTGGAGCCAGAGTCTGTGCAGTAGTGATTAATTTGGAGCCCGAATCTACGCAGTAGAGATTCGTTTGGAGCCCGAGTCTGAATCTGCGCAGTAGAGATTTGTTTGGAGCCAGAGTCTGTGCAGTAGTGATTAATTTGGAGCCCGAATCTGCACAGTAGAGATTCGTTTGGAGCCCGAGTCTGCGCAGTAGGGATTCATTTGGAGCCCGATCATGCGCAGTAGTCATTCGTTTGGAGCCCGATTCTGCGCAGTAGAGATTCATTTGGAGCCCGAGTCTGTGCAGTAGTGATTCGTTTGGAGCCCGAGTCTGCGCAGTAGTGATTCATTTGGAGCCTGAGTCTGCGCAGTAGAGATTCGTTTGGATCCAGAGTCTGTGCAGTAGAGATTAGTTTGGATCCAGAGTTGCTGTTGCAGTACGTTGCAGTAGAGATTCGTTTGGAGCCCGAGTCTGCTCAGTAGAGATTTGTTTGGAGCCAGAGTCTGCACAGTAGAGATTTGTTTGGAGCCAGAGTCTGCGCAGTAGTGATTCCTTTGGAGCCCGAGTGTGCACAGTAGTCATTCGTTTGGAGCCCGATTCTGCGCAGTAGTAGTGATTCATTTGGAGCCCGATCATGCGCAGTAGAGATTTGTTTGGAGCCAGAGTCTGTAAAGTAGTGATTAATTTGGAGCCTGAGTCTGTGCAGTAGAGATTCATTTGGAGCCCGAGTCTGCGCAGTAGTCATTCGTTTGGAGCCAGATTCTGCGCAGTAGTGATTCATTTGGAGACCGAGTCTGCGCAGTAGCCATTCGTTTGGAGCCCGAGCCTGCGCAGTAGTGATTAATTTGGAGCCAGAGTCTGCGCAGTAGAGATTAATTTGGAGCCAGAGTGTGCGCAGTAGAGATTCGTTTGGAGCCCGAGTCTGCTCAGTAGAGATTTGTTTGGAGCCAGAGTCTGCTCAGTAGAGATTCATTTGGAGCCCGAGTCTGTGCAGTAGTGATTCGTTTGGAGCCCGAGTCTGCGCAGTAGAGATTCGTTTGGAGCCTGAGTCTGTGCAGTAGAGATTCGTTTGGATCCAGAGTCTGTGCAGTAGAGATTCGTTTGGATCCAGAGTCTGTGCAGTAGAGATTCGTTTGGAGCCTGAGTCTGCGCAGTAAAGATTCATTTGGAGCCCGAGTCTGCGCAGTAGTGATTAATTTGGAGCCAGAGTATGCGCAGTAGAGATTCGTTTGGAGCCAGAGTCTGCGCAGTAGTGATTCATTTGGAGCCCGAGTCTGCGCAGTAGAGATTCGTTTGGAGCCCGATCCTGCGCAGTAGGGATTCATTTGGAGCCCGATCCTGTGCAGTAGTGATTCATTTGGAGCCCGAGTCTGCTCTGCAGTGGTTAATTTGGAGCCCGAGTGTGCGCAGTAGTCATTCATTTGGAGCCAGAGTCTGCGCAGTAGTGATTCATTTGGAGCCGGAATGTGCGCAATAGTGATTCATTTGGAGCCAGAGTCTGCACAGTAGTGATTCATCTGGAGCCCGAGTCTGCGCAATAGTGATTCGTTTGGAGCCAGAGTCTGCGCAGTAGTGATTCATTTGGAGCCCGAGCCTGCGCAGTAGTGATTCATTTGGAGCCCTAGTCTGCGCAGTAGAGATTCGTTTGGAGCCCGATCCTGCGCAGAAGGGATTTATTTGGAGCCCGATCATGCGCAGTAGAGATTTGTTTGGAGCCAGAGTCTGTGCAGTAGTGATTCATTTGGAGCCCGAGTCTGCGCAGTAGAGATTCATTTGGAGCCCGAGTCTGCTCAGTAGAGATTTGTTTGGAGCCAGAGTCGGCGCAGTAGAGATTGGTTTGGAGCCAGAGTCTGCGCAGTAGTGATTCATTTGGAGCCCGAGTCTGCGCAGTAGAGATTTGTTTGGAGCCCGAGTCTGCGCAGTAGGGATTCATTTGGAGCCCGATCATGCGCAGTAGTCATTCGTTTGGAGCCCGATTCTGCGCAGTAGAGATTCATTTGGAGCCCGAGTCTGTGCAGTAGTGATTCGTTTGGAGCCCGAGTCTGCGCAGTAGTGATTCATTTGGAGCCTGAGTCTGCGCAGTAGAGATTCGTTTGGATCCAGAGTCTGTGCAGTAGAGATTAGTTTGGATCCAGAGTTGCTGTTGCAGTACGTTGCAGTAGAGATTCGTTTGGAGCCCGAGTCTGCTCAGTAGAGATTTGTTTGGAGCCAGAGTCTGCACAGTAGAGATTTGTTTGGAGCCAGAGTCTGCGCAGTAGTGATTCCTTTGGAGCCCGAGTGTGCACAGTAGTCATTCGTTTGGAGCCCGATTCTGCGCAGTAGTAGTGATTCGTTTGGAGCCCGATCCTGCGCAGTAGGGATTCATTTGGAGCCCGATCATGCGCAGTAGAGATTTGTTTGGAGCCAGAGTCTGTAAAGTAGTGATTAATTTGGAGCCAGAGTCGGCGCAGTAGAGATTTGTTTGGAGCCTGAGTCTGCACAGTAGAGATTCATTTGGAGCCCGAGTCTGCGCAGTAGAGATTCGTTTGGATCCAGAGTCTGTGCAGTAGAGATTCGTTTGGATCCAGAGTCTGTGCAGTAGAGATTTGTTTGGAGCCCGAGTCTGCACAGTAGAGATTTGTTTGGAGCCAGAGTCTGCGCAGTAGTGATTCATTTGGAGCCCGAGTCTGTGCAGTAGAGATTTGTTTGGAGCCAGAGTCTGCGCAGTAGAGATTTGTTTGGAGCCAGAGTCTGTGCAGTAGTGATTAATTTGGAGCCCGAATCTACGCAGTAGAGATTCGTTTGGAGCCCGAGTCTGAATCTGCGCAGTAGAGATTTGTTTGGAGCCAGAGTCTGTGCAGTAGTGATTAATTTGGAGCCCGAATCTGCACAGTAGAGATTCGTTTGGAGCCCGAGTCTGCGCAGTAGGGATTCATTTGGAGCCCGATCATGCGCAGTAGTCATTCGTTTGGAGCCCGATTCTGCGCAGTAGAGATTCATTTGGAGCCCGAGTCTGTGCAGTAGTGATTCGTTTGGAGCCCGAGTCTGCGCAGTAGTGATTCATTTGGAGCCTGAGTCTGCGCAGTAGAGATTCGTTTGGATCCAGAGTCTGTGCAGTAGAGATTAGTTTGGATCCAGAGTTGCTGTTGCAGTACGTTGCAGTAGAGATTCGTTTGGAGCCCGAGTCTGCTCAGTAGAGATTTGTTTGGAGCCAGAGTCTGCACAGTAGAAATTTGTTTGGAGCCAGAGTCTGCGCAGTAGTGATTCCTTTGGAGCCCGAGTGTGCACAGTAGTCATTCGTTTGGAGCCCGATTCTGCGCAGTAGTAGTGATTCATTTGGAGCCCGATCATGCGCAGTAGAGATTTGTTTGGAGCCAGAGTCTGTAAAGTAGTGATTAATTTGGAGCCTGAGTCTGTGCAGTAGAGATTCATTTGGAGCCCGAGTCTGCGCAGTAGTCATTCGTTTGGAGCCAGATTCTGCGCAGTAGTGATTCATTTGGAGACCGAGTCTGCGCAGTAGCCATTCGTTTGGAGCCCGAGCCTGCGCAGTAGTGATTAATTTGGAGCCAGAGTCTGCGCAGTAGAGATTAATTTGGAGCCAGAGTGTGCGCAGTAGAGATTCGTTTGGAGCCCGAGTCTGCTCAGTAGAGATTTGTTTGGAGCCAGAGTCTGCTCAGTAGAGATTCATTTGGAGCCCGAGTCTGTGCAGTAGTGATTCGTTTGGAGCCCGAGTCTGCGCAGTAGAGATTCGTTTGGAGCCTGAGTCTGTGCAGTAGAGATTCGTTTGGATCCAGAGTCTGTGCAGTAGAGATTCGTTTGGATCCAGAGTCTGTGCAGTAGAGATTCGTTTGGAGCCTGAGTCTGCGCAGTAAAGATTCATTTGGAGCCCGAGTCTGCGCAAGTAGTGATTAATTTGGAGCCAGAGTATGCGCAGTAGAGATTCGTTTGGAGCCAGAGTCTGCGCAGTAGTGATTCATTTGGAGCCCGAGTCTGCGCAGTAGAGATTCGTTTGGAGCCCGATCCTGCGCAGTAGGGATTCATTTGGAGCCCGATCCTGTGCAGTAGTGATTCATTTGGAGCCCGAGTCTGCTCTGCAGTGGTTAATTTGGAGCCCGAGTGTGCGCAGTAGTCATTCATTTGGAGCCAGAGTCTGCGCAGTAGTGATTCATTTGGAGCCGGAATGTGCGCAATAGTGATTCATTTGGAGCCAGAGTCTGCACAGTAGTGATTCATCTGGAGCCCGAGTCTGCGCAATAGTGATTCGTTTGGAGCCAGAGTCTGCGCAGTAGTGATTCATTTGGAGCCCGAGCCTGCGCAGTAGTGATTCATTTGGAGCCCTAGTCTGCGCAGTAGAGATTCGTTTGGAGCCCGATCCTGCGCAGAAGGGATTTATTTGGAGCCCGATCATGCGCAGTAGAGATTTGTTTGGAGCCAGAGTCTGTGCAGTAGTGATTCATTTGGAGCCCGAGTCTGCGCAGTAGAGATTCATTTGGAGCCCGAGTCTGCGCAGTAGTGATTAATTTGGAGCCAGAGTCTGCGCAGTAGAGATTAATTTGGAGCCAGAGTGTGCGCAGTAGAGATTCGTTTGGAGCCCGAGTCTGCTCAGTAGAGATTCGTTTGGATCCATTGTCTGTGCAGTAGAGATTCGTTTGGAGCCCGAGTCTGCTCAGTAGAGATTTGTTTGGAGCCAGAGTCTGCACAGTAGAGATTTGTTTGGAGCCAGAGTCTGCGCAGTAGTGATTCATTTGGAGCCAGAGTCTGCGCAGTAGAGATTTGTTTGGATCCAGAGTTTGCGCAGTAGAGATTCATTTGGAGCCAGAGTCTGCGCAGTAGTGATTCATTTGGAGCCCGAGTCTGCGCTGTAGTGGTTAATTTGGAGCCCGAGTGTGCGCAATAGTGATTCATTTGGAGCCAGAGTCTGCGCAGAAGTGATTCATTTGGAGCCCGAGTCTGCGCAGTAGTGATTCATTTGGAGCCCGAGTGTGCGCAGTAGTGATTAATTTGGAGCCAGAGTCTGCGCAGTAGTGATTAATTTGGTGCCCGAGTCTGTGCAGTAGTGATTAATTTGGAGCCAGAGTCAGCGCAGTAGAGATTTGTTTGGAGCCCGATCCTGCGCAGAAGGGATTCATTTGGAGCCCGATCATGCGCAGTAGAGATTTGTTTGGAGCCAGAGTCTGTGCAGTAGTGATTCATTTGGAGCCCGAGTCTGCGCAGTAGAGATTCATTTGGAGCCCGAGTCTGCGCAGTAGTGATTCATTTGGAGCCAGAGTGTGCGCAGTAGAGATTCGTTTGGAGCCAGAGTGTGCGCAGTAGAGATTCGTTTGGAGCCCGAGTCTGCTCAGTAGAGATTTGTTTGGAGCCAGAGTCGGCGCAGTAGAGATTGGTTTGGAGCCAGAGTCTGCGCAGTAGTGATTCATTTGGAGCCCGAGTCTGCGCAGTAGAGATTTGTTTGGAGCCCGAGTCTGCGCAGTAGGGATTCATTTGGAGCCCGATCATGCGCAGTAGTCATTCGTTTGGAGCCCGATTCTGCGCAGTAGAGATTCATTTGGAGCCCGAGTCTGTGCAGTAGTGATTCGTTTGGAGCCCGAGTCTGCGCAGTAGTGATTCATTTGGAGCCCGAGTCTGTGCAGTAGTGATTCGTTTGGAGCCCGAGTCTGCGCAGTAGAGATTCGTTTGGAGCCTGAGTCTGTGCAGTAGAGATTCGTTTGGATCCAGAGTCTGTGCAGTAGAGATTCGTTTGGATCCAGAGTCTGTGCAGTAGAGATTCGTTTGGAGCCCGAGTCTGCTCAGTAGAGATTTGTTTGGAGCCAGAGTATGCACAGTAGAGATTTGTTTGGAGCGAGAGTCTGCGCAGTAGTGATTCATTTGGAGCCCGAGTGTGCACAGTAGTCATTCGTTTGGAGCCCGAGCCTGCGCAGTAGTGATTCGTTTGGAGCCAGAGTCTGTGCAGTAGTGATTAATTTGGAGCCCGAATCTGCGCAGTAGAGATTCGTTTGGAGCCCGAGTCTGCGCAGTAGGGATTCATTTGGAGCCCGATCATGCGCAGTAGTCATTCGTTTGGAGCCCGATTCTGCGCAGTAGAGATTCATTTGGAGCCCGAGTCTGTGCAGTAGTGATTCGTTTGGAGCCCGAGTCTGCGCAGTAGTGATTCATTTGGAGCCTGAGTCTGCGCAGTAGAGATTCGTTTAGATCCAGAGTCTGTGCAGTAGAGATTAGTTTGGATCCAGAGTTGCTGTTGCAGTACGTTGCAGTAGAGATTCGTTTGGAGCCCGAGTCTGCTCAGTAGAGATTTGTTTGGAGCCAGAGTCTGCACAGTAGAGATTTGTTTGGAGCCAGAGTCTGCGCAGTAGTGATTCCTTTGGAGCCCGAGTGTGCACAGTAGTCATTCGTTTGGAGCCCGATTCTGCGCAGTAGTAGTGATTCGTTTGGAGCCCGATCCTGCGCAGTAGGGATTCATTTGGAGCCCGATCATGCGCAGTAGAGATTTGTTTGGAGCCAGAGTCTGTAAAGTAGTGATTAATTTGGAGCCTGAGTCTGCGCAGTAGAGATTCATTTGGAGCCCGAGTCTGCGCAGTAGTCATTCGTTTGGAGCCAGATTCTGCGCAGTAGTGATTCATTTGGAGACCGAGTCTGCGCAGTAGCCATTCGTTTGGAGCCCGAGCCTGCGCAGTAGTGATTAATTTGGAGCCAGAGTCTGCGCAGTAGAGATTAATTTGGAGCCAGAGTGTGCGCAGTAGAGATTCGTTTGGAGCCCGAGTCTGCTCAGTAGAGATTTGTTTGGAGCCAGAGTCTGCTCAGTAGAGATTCATTTGGAGCCCGAGTCTGTGCAGTAGTGATTCGTTTGGAGCCCGAGTCTGCGCAGTAGAGATTCGTTTGGAGCCTGAGTCTGTGCAGTAGAGATTCGTTTGGATCCAGAGTCTGTGCAGTAGAGATTCGTTTGGATCCAGAGTCTGTGCAGTAGAGATTCGTTTGGAGCCCGAGTCTGCTCAGTAGAGATTTGTTTGGAGCCAGAGTATGCACAGTAGAGATTTGTTTGGAGCGAGAGTCTGCGCAGTAGTGATTCATTTGGAGCCCGAGTGTGCACAGTAGTCATTCGTTTGGAGCCCGAGCCTGCGCAGTAGTGATTCGTTTGGAGCCCGAGTCTGCTCAGTAGGGATTCATTTGGAGCCCGATCATGCGCAGTAGAGATTTGTTTGGAGCCAGAGTCTGTAAAGTAGTGATTCATTTGGAGCCTGAGTCTGCGCAGTAGAGATTCATTTGGAGCCCGAGTCTGCGCAGTAGTGATTAATTTGGAGCCAGAGTCTGCGCAGTAGAGATTACTTTGGAGCCAGTGTATGCGCAGTAGAGATTCGTTTGGAGCCCGAGTCTGCTCAGTAGAGATTTGTTTGGAGCCAGAGTCTGCGCAGTAGAGCTTTGTTTGGAGCCAGAATCTGCGCAGTAGAGATTAATTTGGAGCCCGAGTCTGCACAGTAATGTCAAAGAGTGTAGAAGCCCAAGAGGCGAAACTCAATAGAACGCTCCATTTCAACAGTTGCGCACATGACACAATGCATCGTGTTCTAGAGATCATCATGTTTGTAGTGTGTTCAGGGGATTAAAACATACAATATATATTTCAGACCTAGTGGAGTAACGTGAATAGTAAATAATAATATAGTAAGTCATTTTAAATGTGTAAAGTTGCATTAGCTCATTCTAATTTTGTGGCATATCCATATACGTCATTATTATGGTTTGCATGGCTGTCACCTGCCGTTCTTAAAAGGATTATGACTAAACACAGTTAAAGTTAGCAGGTGCATAAGACAGCGCTACGTCCCACTTCAAAACACTTTTGTGAATAATTACCTGTCAGTGTCTTTTGAGAAAACCATGAAAATGAAAGGCTTTTACTGTCATAATGATAGTTTTTGCGGTGGTTTGCCCAACATTGCATTTTTTATTCTACTTTGACTTCTCTTTCGTGGTTATTCTGTCTATTTCTGTATATCTGTTGCGTTGAGTTGGAATTTTCAGTCCAAAATGGCGGCCGCGCTACCGAAGCGCTAAAGCACTAGTTTCGCCTCCCGGTATTCTATACTCTTTGGTAGTGTCGTGAGGTGGAGCCGCGGAATCAAACTCCCGCCCAAACTCCCGCAGACCCTATCAGCCATAACGACACACCTCATTTTTATAGCATCAAATTACTAGCTAAAATCAAACTTATCACAAAAATGAACAATTGAACATATATCAGCGTGATAACAACTACCTTAAATGACCAAAACCATATTTCTGAACATTGTATTGGAAGTGTAATTAATGTTTTTATTTTGACTGATGTCCCACTCGTTTACATGGAGGGGGCGGGGTTTATGACATGTACTGCACCCAAGCCACCAGGGAGCGATCAAAGAGCCCGCAGCTTCACTTTTAAGGACGAGTGAGACACCCGTACTAAACTAACACTGGTCTGAATCTGAAGGCATTTAAAAAAAACACCCATAAAATTATATATTAGCTATCTGCAAATCTGCAGAACTTAGTGTCCATACCGGCATACTATCTGATTTTCTTCTGATAAAAGTAGTTTAATGACATTTTAACCGAGAAGAATTGCATTTAGCATTAATATTGGTATTATATGAGCTCTCTAACCAGTTGAATCAGTAATATTCGCCACTTTTGCCATCTGTTCAGAGGAAAAGTTTCATATAGCAGAGGATGGTTTCGATCCATCGACCTCTGGGTTATGGGCCCAGCACGCTTCCGCTGCGCCACTCTGCTACAGTCGTACAAGCAGACGAGAACTCAACTCTTATCCTGGGACCTGTTACACAATTTCTGCTTCATAGAAATTAATTCTCTGCTACAACGTGTTGACGCAGCACTGTACACAGTGTTTGCTTTAAACATTGTTTGATCATAAAAAAATATATGATAATGATAACAAAATAAGTACTGTTAACACGTACTGTAGAATTTAGAATATAAATATTTTTTCGTTCCAGGCTAGTGTTAGAGACTTGACATGACAACGTTTCAGTCGGTTTAATATTTTTGCGATTTTTAAAAGCACGGTTACGTAATCACGTAGAGTGCGTTGCGATGACGTCACCGCGGAACTAAAAGTAACCGTGCGGCAGTGTTGTGGTCATTACCAGCGGAGAGATGTGCCACAGCTTACCTCTGGACTGTTTGCTCAGTGTTTTCTCTCTTCTTCAGGAGGAAGATTTAACCACAGCGTCCGCGGTCTGTAAGGTAAGCGACGCTGGATGAGGATTCGTGAAGAAGCAAGCGCGGATTGAACACGTGCAGGCCGCTTTACACCAAACAACAAAAGCTGATTGGAGCTTATTAGTAATGCGCAGGTTATGATATAGGCCTATATCATATATATGCTGATCCTGGGTGAAGACAAAATTATGCCTGATTACTGGAATATTACACTAACAAGCATGCCATGTGCATGTTTATATATGTATTTATATACACTGCCGCTCAAAGGTTTGGGATCAGTACGATTTTTTATGTTTTTAAAGAACATCTATTTGATCAAAAATACAGAAAAAAATATTATTATTATTTTATGAAATATTATTGCAATTTAAAATATCAGTTTTCTATTTTAACATACTTTAAAATATTAAATACATTTTGTGTTACAATATACAATATGTTATTAAAAATTCTGGGGCTAGTATTTTTTTCTTTTTTTCAAATAAATTAATAATTTTATTCTGGAGGGATGTGTTAAATGAATACATGTCATAAAGACTTTTATTTTGAAGAAATGCTGCTCTTTTTAACTTTAGATTCGTCAAAGTATCACGTTCCAAAAAACAATATTCTAATCGGCAGCATATCAGCACTGATTATAAATCAGCATATTACTATGATTTATGAAGGTCATGTGACACTGAATACAGTAATAATGCTGAGAATACAGCTCTGCGTCACAGAAATAAATCACAGTTTACAGTATATTAAAATAGGAAAGCAATATTAGAAATTGCAATAATATTTCACAATATAAAAAACATTGGGGGGGGGTTCTGTCTTGATGAGCAGAAGAGACTCCCTTAAAAACATTAAGAGTCTTACTGATCAATATATATTGATAAATATATATTTTAATATATTTTAAAAATATAATTTTCACTATCAGTCAAACTTATGGACCCCTAACAAAATGCCGTGTTGTTTAGGAATGGTATCACGCTGCAGAGACGCCATGGCTGTGGAGGTAAGTCCCTGGAGGTAATGATCTGTGCGGGTTAATGCATCTATCTTATGAAGCATGCTCTTTACACCGCTGTTTTCTGTGCAGGAGAATGTGTTTGCAGAGATGGAGCTTCTGCAAAGTTTCCCAGCATCTCTCGGACTCGTGGAAGGTGTATTACCTGCGCCGCTGTCACCTGGAGACAAAGATGAAGACAGGCCGGTCATGTGCGGACTACACCTGCAAGAGCCTCCGAGGCCATAAAGGCAAGGGAGAGCTATAGAAATGCAGCATTCATTCATTCATTATGGTCTTTTCACAAGCACATTTCACCATTTCATAACCACATCAATCTTAATTTTGTATTTAATCATTTATGCATGGTTTTTAATAGTGCATGAAGGCTGGGAGTGAAAAACTCCTTATATTGAGGTGTGCAGAATCATGACATTTTACAGATAAAATGAGCCAAAAAGACTTAGAGATTTAACTTGATGCCCGTGAGAAATATTAAAAGATTATGCAATACAGAATTAGATAATTAATGCATGCTCGTTGGGTCAGAAAAATCCCGGTGGAGAAGAAATGACATGTTAACTACAAAATAACTAAGAAATAATTGTATTGTGTCTTTTCTTTCATTGCATTAGTTTTGAATATTTCTCATAGGGATTTATTAATTTTAGAGTTTTAGAAAATTTGTCTTCATGGTCAATTCATATATATGACCATGGAGCACAAAACCAGTCATAAGGGTCAATTTTTTTCAGAAATTGAGATGTATGCATCATCTGAAAGCTGAATGCATAATCTTTCCTTTGATGTATGATTTGTTATGATCGGACAATATTTGAAAATCTGGAATCTGAGGGTGCAAAAAAATGTAAATATTGAGAAAATCACTTTTAAAGGCATTCAAATGAAGTCTTATCAATGCATATTACTAATCAAAAATTACGTTTTTATATATTTACGGTAGGACATTTACTAAATATCTTCATGGAACATGATCTTAATATCCTAATGATTTTTGGCATAAAAGTAAAATGTATAATTTTGACTAGAGTTGAGCCGGATACTCGGCTGAAACGAGTATCCGGTACGGATAAAGCACTTTTGCCGAGTACGAGTATCATACGAGTAATACGAGTCAATATCTGTGCTCGGATTGAATAAAAATTCTCATTGGGTAGCTGACTGTGTCTGCGTTCTGTGATAGGCTAGTCACAGCGCCCCTCCCCTACACACACAGATGTACTGTGTTGCTGTGTCCCGCTCTGCTCACTCACACACAGAACACTGAGAAGAGAACAGCGCGCGCTCGCTCTCTGTCTCTCCCTCAGTCACTCAGGTTCGCGGGTTTTTTCCGTTAACGTTTAGGGTTTCTTCAGCTTCAGGTTTGTTTTTTACTTTGGTTTGTAGTACTTACTTATTAACCAGTAGAGTTTTGGTAAACGTGGGGTTTGTTCAGACGTGGTGCTTGGTAGAATGCGACTCGCGTCTCTGCCTGTCTGAGATTTGTTTTTCTTTTTTAAACCGTCAGCTGGCTCTAACCAGTTTTTTTTACTTCACGCACTGAGTGTCTGACACTTTCTTGCTGTATTTTATAAAAAAAAATAAAGGTAGTTGTGGTATAAAACTATATTACAAATTAATTAGCTAGACACACACACACACACACACACACATACCTGGTGTGGAAATAAAATAAATAAAAATAACCACAAAAAAAATAATCACACTGATCATAAAAAATTAAAAGTAAAAAAAAGAAAGTTATGTTGAGATGAAAACTCTTGTTCATTACATTTTACTTCATAATTGCAACCGCATTCATTGTTGCAAAACTTGTTCTGTATATAGTTCGTTTGTTATCGTGATCAAAACCATTGATCTGAAGCTCAATGCTGATGCTGTCATGTAAATAGTTTTCTAATCAGCAATAAATATAACAATTTCTGATCAACCCATATCAATCGCATGCTTAAAATAACATACCGGTTATAGCCCCGCCCATTTCAAGACAACCCGACCCACTTCCAGGTTAAATCCCGCCCACTTCCGGATTAGGCCCCGCCCAGTACGAGTACAGATACGGATACAGATAATTCATATGGTTAACAGATACAGATACAGATAATGCTGTACTCGCTCATCCCTAATTTTGACCCATACAATGTATTTTTGGCTATTGCTACAAATGTCCCCAAGCAACTGGTTTAGTGCATATCACTTGTAAATGATTAAATACAAAACGAATAGTCGTTATTAAGTTTGATGTGGTTTGTAATGAACACATTATCAGAATATGAAGCTGCTGTAGCTGTAGCGCTGGTATAAATAACCTCAGGAGCTGATTTGGTCGTTATGAGTCTTTCTGTGATTGTACAGGCAGGGTTGTTGGTTTCGCGTACCTGGCTGGAAACGATGGCTGCGCAGATGTTTGGAAGCAGACTCCAGTGGTCTGCAGCGCATCTACAGACGGCACAGTCAAAGCATGGGACATTCACAAGGTATACAACATAACTCTCCTCTAAAGAAAAGTCCTTCGACTACTCAGTTCAAGAGGATTCGTATGTGATCGTGAAATGCATGAGAAACAATGTAAGCACTTACGCCAGAGGTCTCGTGAGAGAGGTTACACAAATAACTGGATTAGAGAAGCTGCGGCATGATGTGAAAACATCGAGCCTTGCTCGAACACATTCGCAATCGATTAACAATGCTTTAAGTAATGAGTCTCAAAACTCTAGCGTTTTCTTAGTCCGGACCCTGTCATGAGTCACTGTTGCGAAGATCCCCCAAAATATGAGAGCCAATCAAAGGTTCGAATCATCCTTATTCAGTCCCTGACGGCAATTATAGATGCACAAAATTATAACTTCACAACTAAATGTCATGCATTTAGCCATCCTTACTCGGCGGGTAACGGGAATTATTACATGTAACGCCAAAAAGTAATATGATTAAATGTGACCCTGGAGCACGAAACCAGTCATAAGAGTCAATTTTGGGAAATTGAGATTTATGCATCGTCTAAAAGCTGAATAGATAATATTTCCATTGATGTGTGGTTTGTTATGATTGGACAATATTTGAAAATCTGGAATCTGAGGGTGCAAAAAAATCTAAATATTGAGATAATCATTTTTAAAGTTGTTCAAATTAAGTCTTAGCAATGCATATTACTAATCAAAAATTAAGTTTTGATATATTTACGTTAGGAAATACACTGAATATCTTCATGGAACATGATATTTACTTAATATCCTAATTATTTTTGGTATAAAAGAAAAATCTATAATTTTGACCCATGCAATGTATTTTTGTCTATTACTACAAATATACCCAGACTGGTTTAGGTCTCTAGGGTCACACATGTCCATGTGGTTTGGCATATATAGGTAAAACAAAACATTGTTTAAAATAGGTATTGCCGAATATACAATTGAACGACTAAAAAAAAAAAAAACGCCGTTCATTTCATGCTTTTAAACATAATTTATCGATATTTAGGTATTGAAGAAGTAAAACACCCAGAAGTGGTGGCGACATCAATAAAATTAAAATGTATTAACACAGAGGGAAGCGTTTTATATTTACAGTTTAAATACTCTCTCCAAATTGTGATTGCTTTGTCTCTTTGTTTGCGTTCATCGGGTGATTTAGATAATTTGGTTGATGAATTATACTCAAATTGTACTCTTCTGATTGACTTGTGAGTTTAATATGTTTTTGAGAGCGGACATTCACAAGGGCTTTCTTCTGCATGTGGCAGAGACCTCAGAAAGTGTGCTGGCTCTCTCTCGAGAGACCCTCATGTCATTTGATATTGCATGCAGGGTGTTAACGTATGGTCAAGCCCTGCTCAGAGCCCCATGCAGGACATCACCGTCGATCCGGGACGGTCTGTTGTCATCACGTCTGACTCCACAGGAGCGATCAAAACCTGGAAGGGTGCGAGTGGAGAGGAGGTGGCCTGCTTCCAGTCTGGATTCTCTCGGACCACACTGCTCTCGTTCAACAACACACATGGCTCTTTCCTCGTGGTACTCGCACTCGAACCGGTTTAAAGTCTCGTCTGCTCCGCATTCATTTGATCCAAAATATCAGTAATAATCTGAAATTCTATTTAAGAGAACTGCTTTTTTCATATATATAAAAAAAATGTAATTTATTTCTGTGATCAAAGCTGCATTTTCAGCATCATTACTCCAGATACACATGATCCTAAAGAAATCACAATAATATGCTGATTATCAATATTTATTAACACCGGAGTAAATTTATTCTGGATTTGATGAATAGATAGACACAAAGATCAGCATTTATCTGAAATAAAAGCTTTTGTAACATTACCAGAGTCAGTATGGTTTTTTTGGGGGGGGGGTAATAAAGCTTTAAATTGATCAAAAGTGATGATAAAGACATTTATGATATTACTAAATATGTCTATTTGAGATAAATGCTGTTCTTCTGAACCAAAAGAAACCCTCACAAACATGCTCAGCTGTTTTCAACATAATAATAAATTGTTTGTTTTTTTAGCAGAAAATCTGAATATTATTATGATTTCTGAATATTATTATGATTTCTTATTATGATCGTGTGACTGGCGTTATGATGCTAAAAATTCAGCTTTGTAATCACGGGAATAAATTACATTCTAGAATATATTCAAATAGAAAGCAGTTATTATAAATAGTAAAAATATTTCAGTTTTTGCTGTATTATAGATCATATAAATGCATGCTTGGAGAGCAGAAGAGACTTCTTTAAAAGCATTAGAAATCAGTCGGTAGTGTATAAACAGGCTTTTTTGCTAAGTTTAGGTGGGATCTGTTCAAGGATCTCTGGTGGTCTTGACTTGTCCTGCGCTGTCTGAAGTCTCCAGGCACGTGGTGTGTGACTCCTTCACTTTAAACCTCCTCCGATCATCGCCAGATAACAAATGGATACTCGCTGCATCCAAAGAAAATGCTGACTTGAGTCCAAAGGTAACCCACAACTCATTTCAGTGCATTTCACTGTTGGGATAGATGTGAAAGAGTTCAGGAAATAACACGATGTAAAACAGAGCTACTATGTGATGATTAGTTCTGCAGAAACGATGTGTAATTGCAGCTTCGTTTCTCAAAAATGCTTTAATAGTCAAGTACACTATTCATCACAATCGCTGTGATTGGGATACTTTGGATATGAATGTGTGTGTGTGGAATATTTTGTGATAACCTCCAAAACATGTATATTTAATTACTTCTAGTCATTAGTGTGTAAAATCTAGCTATTTTTATTTGATGCAGTGCTGTGCCAGTTAATAGCCACTTTAAAAAGCGTGACATTTAATTTAGTATCTTTTTCCCATTTTCAAGAAATATTTTGCTTCAAATCGCATGTTTTACTGTGAGAGCTCATTTGTTTAGTTCAAGGGTTAAAACTGTTCGTCTGTGGAGAAAATGAATGGTAAAAATACTATTCTTTAATATTATTAACAGTCTATAAACAGTGTATTTTTGTATCACCCAGATTGCCTCGACAGAAACGCAATAGGATTTTACCATTGCGTTAGGATTTCTGCAGAAAATAAACTCTGTGACCATCAAAAATATCACAATGATCTTCACAAATAAACACAACTTCTATGAATTTTATAGCGTAAATTAAAAAATGTATAAACGCAACACTTGTTTTTGTCCCCATTTTTCATGAGCTGAACTCAAAGATCTAAGACTTTTTCTATGTACACAAAAGGCCTTTTTCTCTCAAATATTGTTCACAAATCTGTCTAAATCTGTGTTAGTGAGCACTTCTCCTTTGCCAAATTAATCCATCCACCTCACGGGTGTGGAAAACCTCACTGGTTCACATTTCTCTAAAATGAGAACTCATCTCTGGGCCTACAATAATTAGTCATCCCTGCATCACATTATGCATAACTACAGCATGACAAACACCTGATATTGAGCTGAATGTGGTGTGTGTGTCTGGGCAGGTTTTCTGCAGTGAGAGTGTGTGTTTGCCTTCTGAAGATGAGGACAGTCGGAGTCAGAGTCTGCCAGTCGCTGGCTGTTGTGCCGCCGTGTTTCTCCCGTCTCAACCCGCTCGGCTCGCACTCATCCATTCTGACAACAAAACACTCTCAGTCTTTGACCTGGACATGAAGGAGTCCAAATACAAAAAGGAAATACAAGGTTGGCCTTAAAAATGTATTGCTTCCTTAAGTCTTACGTTAAATAACTTGCATTTAAATATACAAATATTTATATTTTTGTACCTACCTACAAATGCAATGCAGTAATCTTTGCTGATACAGTATGTCATGCCTTCTCTATTTAGCTCAGCAAGTTGCCTCTTTTCCGGTGACGCTAAGCTATCGTTCGGACGTCATTCTCGAGGCGAGAGGGAGCAGCACTCTTCTAGTTGCAGACGGGAACCATCTGAAGGTCTACACACTTAAAGGAGAACTCGTGGCTAGTTTTAATGACCATTTAGAGCCAATCACTGCTCTTTGTGTGGTAAGCTGATCGAACGCTCAATATCAAAACTCTTCTGGTGAATGGTTTCTCTTCTAAAGATGTGTTGATCTGGCAGGACAGTTTTCGGGTGGTGACAGCTTCTCGTGACCTGTCTCTCAGAGTACTGACCTGGAGAAATGACCCAGAGCTTGGGCTTACACTCGAGAGCCGGTATCACTTGCTCGGAGGCTCCTTCACAAGATCCAGGTACAGTGTTATCACCCATACTGTCATGGTGCAGTTTTTACATGCACCATGTTTTGATGGAGAAATTTACTTTTTATATATATTTGCAGGGGATTCACCAACACTGCCTGTGATTATTCGAGTATTGTGGCCTCTGTGGAGTCAGTGGATGGGAACGATGTTCTGAAGGCTTACACCTTTGATTTCTGACCAAATCTTATGTACCAAAGATGCTTACACTGATGAGACCATGAAAACTAACTCTTCCTAGCAATAAAACCAATCTCTGTTAGCCTTCATCTTCATTTTACATGAGCATTAAAAGGTGTGAAGTTTTGATTTCTAGTTGTGTGCAATCTAAGTATTTTATTACAAACATGGTACAAAAATGAGAGGTTTCGGTTGCAATGCTTTCAAGTATTAGCACTATGGCACATAATATAATGTGTATGGTATTTCTTTTACATCAAACAATTTACCATGTTAAACATTTTCCAACTTCTACAGATGGAACAATTATAATTTAGTCTATTTGTGAGCCTGGAGCACAAAAGCAGTCGCTGAAGTATATTTGTAGCAATAGCCAAAAATAAATTTTATGGGTCAAAATTATCCATTTTTATTTAATGCCAAAAATCATTAGGATATTAAGATCATGTTCCATGAAGATATTTAGTAAATTTTCTACTGTAAATAAATAAAAACTTAATTTTTGATTAGTTATATGCATTGCTAAGACTTAATTTAAACAACTTTAAAGATGATTTTCTCAATATTTAGATTTTTTTGCACCCTCAGATTCCAGATTTTCAAATATTGTCCAATCATAACAAACCATGCATCAATGGAAAGATCATGTATTCAGCTTTCAGATGATGCATACATCTCAATTTTGAAAAAAATTGACCCTTATGACTGGTTTTGTGCTCCAGAGTCACATTTGTGGAATAAATCACATGCTGAATTCTTCATCTGAACCAAGGCCTGAGGAACAACCAAAGAAACTGCAGCAGCAGATGTGCAGAGCTAGTCTTGGAAGCTGGACAAAGATGTAAATAAACTCATTATCTTTGTAATTAAGTGATTGTTGCATGTGTTAAACCTCAAACTCGTTCATGGCAGCCAACCTCAAATGATGCAAAACAAGCGTCAAGACCCCTTTCATGATTGTGTGGACGCTCTTCTCACCATCTGTGTTGTTCATCTAAAGAGAGCACCATGGCAATTAAAAGTATTCTTTTAACCATTTCAGGACATCTCAGAATGACATACAGTACCTTTGTGAAAGCTTTTGTCGCTCGCTCCAGAAAAGCGCTCTCGATTTCCTCAGGTGTCGTCAATAAATGAGCGAAACAGTCCAGAATGCACACCACCGTTTCTCTTGAAGCCTGAATATGGCCATAAGGAAATAATCATGGAAATAAATTAAAATGTACTCATGAATATTGCACCATACTAAGTTATCTAAAGATAAGAAAGTTTAAAAGAACAGATTTGATATTTGAGTCTTACCCTATCTAGGCAATTGAGCACACTTTGGGGGTCCTGGTGGGTCTCATTTAGTGTGTGAACATCATGAGCTGAGATGATTGGCTCTTTGAGCTGCTCCAGCCAGGACCACATGATTCCAGACAGAATAAATGGGTCTTTTTCCAAACACAGTTGCTCCCACGCACCTTGGCGATTAAGATCTGCCTGCGAGAAGGAACAAGAGTACCAATCTTACACTCAGGAAGCTTGGGTCAGATTTTCTTTATGATGTGATTGTTGTTTAGCCCAAGAAGACAACAACTACGTCCATCGTGCAGAGCTGCCTGTCTTTATTGTGTTATTTTACTTTATAGTATGTTATTTACTCAATATAGTGTTATTTTACTTAAAATATGATGTATGTTCAAAGAATGTAACCTACAAACTGATCAATATGTTGAAAGTATTCCAGTCTATTGGGCAGTACTGGAGTGTATCAGTGAACTTGAATAACCATATGAACTTTGGCTGGCGTCCCAGAATATGACAAAAACATGCGAGCAGTTTTGATGTATGTCTTCTGGGAACACTGCCAAGGTCCTTGGTTGAAGGGAGAGAACTAACTTTGTGTTTAGAAGGGAGCTGGTTGTCTTTTATAAAAAAGGGCTGATTCAGACAAAAATGCTATGTCTCATGAGACTGCTGCTCAAGGTTTTTCTCATGAGATTGCTGCCCAAGGTTTGTTAACAAAAGGGCTGATTTAGCCAAAAATGCCACCCTTAAAAGATGGACCAGGTGCGCTAATAGATTAACTGTAGCAAACCAGATAAGCATAACGCAAGTAAAAACCGGAACTCCCATGTTTGGGCAGTGCAACAGGTATAAAGGGTGAGTGGACAAACAGAGATTCAGATGTTGCAGGGCCTGCCATCTCGGCTTTGTTATTCTGATAATAAAGTCTAATTTTGACATCTGGAACTCCTGCTTCTTGTGCCTTATTGACTACATTGAAGAAATCCATCCTTTGCTCTTTTGGCTACAACATCTTCAGTAGGCATACTAAAACTGTACACGCTAAAGTCATTGAAGCCAACAGTAGACCACATTAACCGACAACAACGACACACAGACAATAAAAAATACACATATGTAATTATAAATAAACCAAAAATTGAAACTGATTGCATTTTGTTGTGCAATAGATGATAGAATGGGATAGAATAGAAGGTGATGCAGGGATGTACTAGGATGGAGGTGGTAGCAATTAAATATAAGGGTATTGCCTAATGGGGGGGGGGGGGTTAACTGTTCTTAAGGTGGATTGCCTAGGGGAAGAAACTGTTCTTGTGCCTGGCTGTCCTAGTAATTGGGGCTCTGTAGCGCCGGCCAGATGGCAAAAGTTCAAAAAGGGGATGGCTTGGATGGATGTGAGGGATCCAGAGTGATTTTCTGAGCCCCTTTCCTCACTCTGGATATATACAGTTCTTGGACGGAGGGCACCGATAATCCTTTCAGCTGTCCGAACCATTCTAGTTTTCTGGGGGCGTATTACAGAAATATCCTAACTTTAAAATCTTATCTTATCTGTTTGGTAACCATGGTAATTTCAGTTAGGACCACATTTAAATCATCATAGGATCCTGGAGTATTTACCCTCCACTTGCCTTTGTCAATTATGGCCTCCTAATAATCCCCATCCACTTGATTGGCTCTATGACTCTCTCTCCTCTCCACCTGTAGCTGGTGTGTGGTGAGCGCATACACTTGATTGTCTCTATGACTCTCTCTCCTCTCCACCTATCGCTGGTGTGTGGTGAGCGCACTGGCGCCGTTGTACTGTGGCAGCCGTCGTATCATCTAAGTGGATGCTGCACACTGGTAGTGGTTGAGGAGAGGAGAGACCCCCCCCACATGATTGTAAAGCGCTGTGGGTGTACAGCAATACACAATAAAGCGCTATATAAATGCATCATTCATTCATTCATTCATTCACATTTAGGACAAAGGCTATTACAGAACAGCATTTTCTAAGTGTGTTATCCTATCTTAAATACAGATAGGAAGGTAGTATTACAGAAACCTCCTAACTTGACAAAAAAAAACTGTCTTAAGTTTAGGGCAACCCCACAGATGTCCGAACTTCAAAATTATTTGAAAGCTAACAGAAAAACTGCTTACAGTTGCGCTGTCTAACAATAGTATTACATTTATTAATAATTGAAAATGAAGAACGGAGATGTTTAATGGTAGAAAGACTCTTGGATGACAATGAAGATGTTTCATTTTGATGACAAAACAGTCATAAGTAATTACAGACTGCCACGCAACAGGAACTGGAACCAGCATTACAGAGACCAACAAAAGCATCACGGAGCATTACTTGTTGTAGTGCAAGTGACTAATGCCTTACATTTTTTTGCAAAAGGCGATTTTCAAAGTGAAATAGCTTTTGTTTACCTCATCAGCAGCTCGCGCAGTGTTGTTTTGTTTGGTAACAGACCTGAGAGTGGATTGTCGAGCTTGATAATGCCATTTAAGATTTCCTAACTAGAGATAAGATAAGATTTTGTAAGATAGGATAAAAATCCCAAATCAAGTTAAGATTAACTTCTGTCATACGAATTTGCAAAAAATCCTAATTTAACATCATATCTTAAGTTAAGATCTAAGATAATAAACTTTCTGTAATACGCTCCCAGATCCCTGATTTTGTAGCTGAGCCAAACCAGACAGTTATTGATGTACACAGGACAGATTTAATGACAGCTGAGTAGAACTGTTTCAGCAGCTCTTGTGGCAGGTTAAACCTCCTGAGCTGACGAAGGAAGTGCAACCTTTGTTGAACCTGAGTTGATGTGAGTGTCCCAATTCAGGTCCTGGGAGATGATGTATCCTAGGAACCTGAATGACTCCACTGCAGTCACAGTGCTGTCTATGATGGTGAGTGTGGAGAGTGCAGAGGGGTTTCTCCTGAAGTCCACTGTTTTGAGCGTGTTGAGCTCCAGGTTGTTAAGACTGCACAAGACAGCCAGCTCTTTAACCTCCTGTCTGTAGGTAGACTCGTCACTGTCCTGAGGCCGATCAATGTGGTGTCAATCTGCAAACCTCAGGAGCTTGATAGAGGGGTATTTAGAGGTGCAGTCATTGGTGTACAGGGAGAAGAGCAGTGGGGAGAGAGCACAGCTCAGAGGGGCACCAGTGTTGGTGAAGTGGATGTTTGACAGGAATTTCCCTAGTCTCAGTAGTTGCATCCTATCTATCAGAAAGCTGGTGATCAACTGACAGATATAGATAGGGACAGAGCACTGGGTTAGTTTGGTCTGGAGGAGTGTAGGAATGATGGTGTTGAAGGCTGAACTAAAGTCTCTAAAGTTCACCAACTATCATACCATAATATTGTGTGTATTTTCTCAAGAAGATGCGAAAGTGAACTCAGTTTGGGACTCGCAATTTGCAGTTTGGTAGTCCGTGCAGTGCCTTTCAAAGTGTGCGCTTCATTCAAATGTGTGTAACGATCTATCACAGCACGCGAGTACCACGACACGATCTCTCTCGCGCCATCTTTTACCCTTGAAAGTGAGAATGATAAACTTCCTTGAGGAAGCCTAATGATTGTTCAGATAGCTGATCATAGTTTTAGGGGGCTGAGACGACAAATAGGGGGCTGAAAAGGGTCTAGAACCGCCCCTAGGTGGAGGTAATGTAAATAGACTCTTCCAACAAGGCAGACTTTTTGCACGTAAATAGACACTCCATGAAGTAAATTGTGAAGCAGTTCCCTCTAAAATGGAGTAGGTATCCCAAAAACAATGGAGCAATGATGAACACTCATGTGGGAGATCTGAAGCTCCTAAAGACACCTCTGCTCCTCAAACACACCCTAGACCAGGGATGGACAACTTCAGTCCTGCAGTGTTTAGGTCTGTCCCTAATCAAACACACCTGCCTGTTATTTCCAAGCAGTTCGGTTGCACTTTTCAGATGTGTTTGATTAAGAGCAGTTGTGGCCTAATGTTTAGAGTTTTGGACTCGTAACCTGAAGGACACAGGTTCAATTCTCAGTACCGACAAAAGCTGTAGGTGGGAGGAGTGAATGAACTCTCTTTCACCCTCAAACCCCTTGCTTTACTTTGGCTTGGTTTGCTTTTACACTGTAGTTTAGCACCGCTTCAAAGTGGGTGGGATATAGACTGATCATTATAGTTGTGCTGCCACATGATTTACTGACCACAATACAGCCATTGCATTTTTCAAGTTGCATGTCGTGGTTGGTTAAAGCAAGTTATTTTAAAAAGACAAGCAAATTATATTGCCATGGCTGTTACTGACTATTTAAATCTAGCGGGTTTGGTGTCTCATGTCGCAAATCCAATGATGCTGGTAGTGATGATTATTCCTGACCAATCAGTGATCTGCAGTTTAAAAGTCAAATTTTAGCATCAGTACGGCTCACTTGGAACCTCAGTAGTACTAAAAAGTACCAGGTACAAGGTACTGTGCGCAGTGGAAAAAAACCCAAAAGTGAGCCATTCAGTGCAGTCCTTGGTACACCTAACCCCCAGTAGGAAGCATAAATGTCATGGTGTGTGTGCACTTGGATGGGATAAATGCAGAGCACAAATTACAAGTATGGGTTACCATACTTGGCAACAGGTCATGTCACTCTTAGGGATTGAAGTAAACCCTCCTGAACCAGAGCACCCAATCCCTGCTTTAACTTTAAAGGATTAGTTCACTTACAGAATAAAAAATTCCTGGTAATTTACTCACCCCCATGTCATCCAAGATGTTCATGTCTTTCTTCAGTCGAAAATAAATTAAGGTTTCTGATTTTATTTGGAAATTTTTTGAATAAGAAGAAGAAGAACTCAAGGTTTCAGTGCAGCTTCAAGGGGGGCTCTACATGATACCAGCCGAGGAATAAGGGTCTTATCTAACCACAAATGCTCATCTTGCACTAACTCTGCGATGCTCGTCCATGACTTCGGATTACTTAATCACATTGGAAACATCACACACCATTAGGGTGGTGTACCGAGCTCTGTACTTTTAAGTGCACATACCGAATTGCGTCGGTATTACCGAGTACCGATTCACATTAAATCATTCGGTACCAAATTTTGGTACCTGAGAACGCATTTGGGCGTGCATTCGAGAAATAGAGAGAGAGAGAACGACCGACCCTGTGACATGATGTCACCTCTGCAACTCTTTTAAAGACAGCACACAGGGCAACCCAAATGTGCTGAAGTGTGCTTACATTTCTAGGGTCATATGGTTTCCCCGAAAATGCAGACAGGATGGAGTCCATTCATAAAAAAAAAAAAAATTATTCTATAGCCACACAATTCGTCATTTTGTGGTTGAATATAAGGTCTGTCACTTAATTCGAATCGTGATATGAACTTGTCTATGTGAATATTAAAACGCAAAAATACGGTTTAAATAGGAATCTGCATGTTCCGTTAGCCTCGGTATGTATGAATGGCAGAGACGTGGTTTTGTTTACCACACAACAACTGAAGCATACGTAAACTCGCGGTGATTCTCAGCCTCTGCATCTCACTACATGACAACATGAACACATTAACTCACAGGCTGTGAGAGTCACTTCATGAGAATTGTACCATTTCATTACCATTTCTGGTTGAAATGTGAATGGTACCCAACCCTACACACGATGTAGGCAGATGTAGTTCCAAACTCCATCTGATTTTATCCTATTTTAAAATCATTCTACGTTGTTGCTTTACCCTTTTTTTGTCAAGGGTGTTTGTAAGCACCAGGATGGTATTTCTGCCTACATCACAAGTGACCTTTCCAACGTGATTTTACACAATGCGTGAGGTCAAGCTAGTGTAAGACGAGCATTTGTAGAAAATGACTAATCGTTAGATAAGACCCTTATTCCTCGGCTGGGATCGTGTAGAGCCCTTTGAAGCTGCACTGAAACTGGAGTTTGCACTTTCAAATCGTTGGCCACCATTGAAGCCCACTATATGGAGAAAAATCCGGGAATATTTTCCCCAAAAACCTTCATTTCTTTTTGACTGAAGAAAGAAAGACATGAACATCTTGTATGACATGGGGTTGAGTAAATTATCAGGACATTTATATTCTGGAAGTGAGCTAATCCTTTAATACTTTTTTTTTAATTGAGAATGCGAAAATTAGTTTGTCAATTTCTGAAGTAGACAAAGTACAAAAAGAATAACCAACAACATAAAGGAATACACCAAAACTAAAGACAGATATAAGAATAAACATTGAATTTAATACTTTAATTAAATAATTTCTTAGTAAATCAGTACATGTACCTACCTGCCAAGTAGACATCTTCTGAATTTGCTCCTTCTCTCCATCCTTCTCGAGGTCTACCGCAAGAGACTGAGCCACCAGGAGGTAACGCGACTCCAGAGACAACTCGGACTGGACAGTGATGAAGGGCACCTCCGAATACTCTTTTTCATTGTGTTGAGCCTCGTCAGGGTCAGTACTTTGCTTACGGTCTCTCCTCCAGTAGGACAATATTCTAGCGATGCTTGTAGTGCTTTTATGCTCTGAAACGCCAAGAGACTGGCTTCGCTGCAGGACAGACTGCCTCCTGTTTTTGAGCATCGGGGATCCTTCAGTCTGGTCCATAAGTGTTTTCAACTCCCATATATTGCTGGTTGAGCTGTAGATGGGACTATCCTTACAAGCTCCCATAGAAGGTGGGATGTAGGTCTGAGAAACACAGTTGAAAGCTGAAAGCTGATTGCCAAAGGGAGTTGAGTGGATGCTGGCTAAAACGCCGAGAGGGTCATCCGAGAGGTTTAAAGACGCTGCTAGCCTATGGAGGTCAGACTCGCTGTAGCTGAGGCTCTTACGGACATAGTAAAGAGGTTGTGTTTTGTCTCTATTGGCTCTGGGTAGACCTGGAAGTCGTGGCCCAATCATAGTCATCCCATTTCCCCAAATCTCTCTGTTTAACTGATGCATTGTATTCTCATTAAAAGATGCATCTTCCAAAGGTGAGGCATCAGGAACCTCGACAACATCCTCCTCGATAACCTGACGATTTGCTGCGACGTCCAGTAGGAGTCTGCAGATGAGAGGGACAAGCTTTGGCACGTATCTTAACTTCCGAGCCTCGTATCCGTGCAATATATGTTTCTGGCGGATCAAGTATTGTGAAAGAGTAACGGGCGGTGCTCTAGGCTCAGCGTTAGCAAACACGTTCCTTAGCGGAACCAGGAACTGAGCAAACTGCCTGACGCACTGGAGCTGTCCTCTAGTCTGGATCGAGTTTGGTCGTTTGCTTCGAACTAACAGAATGGCTTGGTCTGCTGTCATCTGAGTGGTGAACAACAAGAAACAGGCCAGCAACACACCTATGACAACAATGCAAAAAAAACACAGAGTCAGTATCCAGCTAGTGTACATATCGTAATGTTGCAATTTGGTTGCAAAAACTGTTTTTTGTCTTTATTTGAGAGGACAGTCAGTGAGAGAAAGGGATCAGGAAAAGATTCCTGTAGCTTGAACAGTAGAGTATGGCACTAGCATGCCAAGGTCATGGGTTTGATTCCCATTGAATGTATGAATTAAAAAAAGTTTTTCATGCAATAAAAGCATCTGCTAAATGCATATGTAAATGAAAGGACCACATGCTGGGGCTTAAACTTGAGTCATATGGAGTGCTGTCCATAATGCTATAGCTCAAAACCAACCCTGACATCTTAAACAAAATAAAAGTTTTTAGATGCTTGTGCTCACTACATGGGTAGTGCGTAAAGGGGTCAATGAACTGCCTTTGGTTTTAATTTTGTACTGTTCTCTGAGGTCCCCTTATAATGTTATCAAGATTTTTAAATTTAAAACATCATAATTTGAAAGTAACAGGCTATTTTCTGTCCTGTTTTTAACCCCCCTCATCAGAACGCTCTGTATGATTGTAAATGCGGAAGTAAACACCACTGCAATGATTGGCTAATAGTTGTGTATGTTTGAAAGCCTATATTCCTCATAGATGTACAGCTGCTGTGATTTAGGTTAAAAACGCATAAATAACTCATATCAAACGATCTGTAGCAACAGACAAAGCAATATTGACCACAATAAAAACAATTACTCATACGTGTGTTGAGATATTAATGTCCAATATGGTCACAAATCATCGTCTTTTAGTTTAAATCTTTCTGAAAATCCAGCATCGATTAGTACTTTGTTTGAAAATGAATTCACTGTAAAATTAAGTGAACAAAATAGAGTTCTTACTGACGCAGTCTGGATCTTCATTAAAAATAAAGTTCAACCACTCTTTCCTAACGTTGGGATCAGAAGGAAGGTGATGCAAACGCAGTTTTTCCACAGCTTGGAACTGAACAGCATCTTGTTTTCTTCAAATCATCTTTATTGTTTGGTTTCTGCGTAGACCTGCATTCGCCTCTCTCGTAAACACTATACATGCAGGACGCGGTAGGCGGGGCTAAACAGGCAGTGATTTACATTTACATTTACATTTATGCATTTAGCAGACGCTTTTATCCAAAGCAACTTACAGTGCAATCAGGCTATACATTTTATTATCAGTATGCGTGTTCCCTGGGAATCGAACCCACAACTTTTTGCGCTGCTAACGCAATGCTCTACCACTGAGCCACAGGAACACACACAGGAATGTAGAATCGGTGGGCGGGGCTAAACGGGCAGTGTTGTAGAATCGGTGATCGGGGCTAAACGGGCAGTGATGTAGAATCTGTGGGCGGGACTAAACGGGCAGTGATGTAGAATCAGTGGGCGGGGCTAAACAGGCAGTGATGTAGAAACAGTGGGCGGGGCTAAACAGGCAGTGATATAGACTAAGTGGGCAGGGCTAAACAGGCAGTGATGTAGAATTGGTGGGCGGGGCTAAATAGGCAGTGATGTAGAACCGGTGGGCGGGGCTAAACAGACAGTGATGTAGAATCAGTGGGTGGGGCTAAACAGGCAGTGATGTAGAATCGGTGGTTGGGGCAAAACAGGCAGTGATGTAGAATTGGTGGGCGGGGCTAAATAGGCAGTGATGTAGAACAGGTGGGTGGGGCTGGATGAGCAGTGATGTAGAATCAGTGGGCGGGGCTGAACAGGCAGTGATGTAGAATCAGTGGGCGGGGCTGAACAGGCAGTGATGTAGAATCAGTGGGCGGGGCTAAACAGGGCTTGATGTAGAATCGGTGGGCGGGGCTAAACAGGCAGTGATGTAGAATCAGAGGGCGGTGCTAAACAGGGCTTGATGTAGAATCGGTGGGCAGGGCTAAACAGGCAGTGATGTAAAAGCAGGCGTTGATTATCTTCTGTGGAGACGGTGCTAATCCACACAATTACATCATAGAGTAGAACATTCCACAAGCTGACGTTTCGACAGACTGCCTTCAATATAAGATGTTTCTAGACTAACAAGAAAGTTATGAGTTCTGAAACTTACAGGATGTTTTTATTGTATATCTTATATCTTATAGTATATCTTATATGTCAAAAGATCAAGGGAATTTTGGTTTCTCAGTTCATGACCCCTTTAACTAAAGCGACTTATGGCAGCATTATTATCCAGAAAATCCCTCTTGAGTAACCTCGCGTTAAGTGTGCTGTTTGAGGACACAATAATAGATAATGGCTGCTTATAAATACCTATAAATCAGGGCCCGTATTCTTAAAGATTCTAAGAATACTCTCAGAGAGCTCCTAAATTAGCTTGATAAAGAGAGATTCAGGACCAATCTAAGAGCAACTCTGAGCGAGGAAAAGACAAACACTTAAACACTTTTATCTCCGTGAGGAGGCGGGGCTGACCCCGTAGCTAGGAATGACGCAGTCTTTTGAAGACTGTGATTGGTTGGTTGTCCAAGAAGGAAATAAAAGAGCCCTTTTAGGGTCTATTATAAGCCTTCACTTTGAAATTAAATGCGTCATTTTTCCTGTTTTACCGTACTCTCTCTCACACACAGACACAAGTTATATATATATATATATATATATATATATATTCTTTATTTTGTATTTACCATGCTGTCATACTTAAGAATTTTTTTAGGAAAAGAACAGCGACATAATACAGTTCTGAAAGTGCTATATTGTTTGTGTGATCACTTTGCTTATAGAAGGATGTAACAGACCCAAATCATCACTGCTGCATAGTTGCATTTTTCCAGTTGCCAAATAGGTTAATGTAGTTAATGTAGAGATTACGTCCATTTCTGGCGCGATGACATTTCTGAGCGGTGTCAGAGATGTTAGCGTGTCTCTAATAACACAACGACACAAACACGATCCCTGCAAAACCTAATATAAAGCGTCTTATTAACTGACTGTCATGCATTCTGTGCAACACATTTCTTCTCCTCCATGTTTCGTCCATTTTTCTCCGTTGCTAAAGAAACTCTTAAGCCTCTTGAAAGTCCTCATTCGTACTCCTAACAATTTTGGTCCTTAAGATCTCTATTAAGGGTTAAGATGCTTTCTGAATTACTTTTCTTTTCTAGGAACTTTTCTTTAATTTTAAGAGGAAACGCCCACATTTCCTAGAATTATCTTAGAATTGTGTTACTAGGAGCAACTCTTAGCACTATGCTTTTTCATTAATACGGGCCCAGGTATGTTTATTAAATTATAAATATATTTTAACATATAAAACAGTGTACCTGTTCTGCCAAGCCCTGCATGACAGTGAACAGCAATCTTGCCTTCTTGGATGGCAAAACACATGACTTTCACCATATCCAAGATGGATGTGAGAGACGCCACGCCAAAGTCATTCCATCTAAAGTTGTAGAAATATACTAAAATAGAGCAACAAGAGTACCTTTACAACCTCAAAACACAAGAACAACTTCAGCTACTGTTTTTACTCAATGTGTCAAGAAGATTATTCACATTACACAGGGAAAAAAACTAACTGAAAGTTAGGCAGAATCAGGAGAAAGCGTCACTCACTGCCAGCCTCCATGAATGTCTCTGGTCTGTAAGTGAAGCCGCTCTCGGGATCCAGCGGGTTTCCACAGCTGGCATGTTCGCCAGGGCACTGGAGGTTAATAACGGTCTTCAAACCACATCTTAACACGACGAAACAGCAGATTAAAAAAAGTGTACCAAACACATACTCCAGAACCAGTTCTTCATCAGTTTTACCTCAAAAACTGGTCTATTATGTCAAATTTGTCAATGATTTCAGTGGAAGGGCGGGCCATGGCCAGCAGATTGTCAGTGATCCTAAAAAAAAAAGAGCAAACATGAGGTGGACTAATCCATTCATACATGTCGTTACTGCATAAAACTTGAAGTTACTGCAGTAAAATCTTAAAAATTGACATTTTGACATAGGACGTAAAAGCAAGCCTTCGACGCTCTGAAGAGGAAACATTTCGGGGGAAAGAAACTCATTATTTTTGTAACTCTGATCGGCATAAAGAAAAAATGCGCTGGGAGATCTCAACATACAGAGAAGCTTCGGTTCACAAGACTGCCAGAGGCTTAACCTTATTTGTGACCCTGGAGCACAAAAGCAGTAATAGCCAACAATACATTGCATGGGTCAAAATTATCAATTTTTCTTGTATGCCAAAAATCATTAGGATATTAAGATCATGTTCCATGAAGATATTTTGTAAATTCCCTACTGTAAATATATCAAAACTTAATTTATTATTAGTAATATGCATGGCAAAGAACTTCATTTAAACAACTTTAAAGATGATTTTCTCAATATTTAGATTTTTTTGCACCCTCAGATTCCAGATTTTCAAACTGTTGTATCTCAACAAAATATTGTCCATCATAACAAACTATGCATCAATGGAAAGCTAATTTATTCAGCTTTTTTCAATAGTGAGGCTTGTTTTGTGGTCACATTTGGTAAAGGCCATGTTTAGGTAAACAGGTGTAAGTGCATGGCGTGTACCAAGACGAGTAGATTCCTCCGATGGCCTGATCGTCTTCACTCCAGTGTGAAGGATCCTCGTACTTGCAGGCTGGTCCACCACACCCCATGGAGCACTGCATATGGTAAGGGATCACGTAACACAGCGCCTCTCGAACCATTGTGTATTTGGCTCTGGGAACCCTGGAACCCGTCACTATAAACATCAAACAGACATGATCTACTTAGAAACCAAGATCCCTCTCAAACGGTCTGAAGAGTCTCCTCTGCTGAGCAAAACCAATCACCAACTGATGAGTACTGCAATATAGATGTCAAGTACACATAGGACATCTTTGTTGTTTTACTGGTTACATCACTACATCTTTAAAATGATTTAAAGATTTTTTTTACGTCTTAAAAAAGTCAAGAGGACAAAGTCAAACATAGTGTAACATCGTTCTGATGATTATTACACCATTTTATTCACAAGGTGGCTGTAAGTTTTTGCCATTTCTTACCAAAGTCCATGATACTCCCTCCTCCATGGCAATATCTGTTTGGGCACAGAATAAATTAATTAGCACTACAGTTGTCAAAGATGATTTATTTCAAGTTGTTGCTTATACTCATCAATTACAGCTGCATTTATTTGATCAGGAATACAGTAAAAACACTAAGCTGATTTTACACTAATTAACACAAATTTTAATTAACACAAATTTTCATTAGACAAAAATCCTTCAGAAATCATAATTTGCTGATTTGATGACAAAAAAAATATTTTTTTATCAGTGTAATCATCAAAAACAGTGTTCTGCTTATTTTTTGTGATGAGTGCAAGAGTAATTTCTCCCCAGTTCTTGTTGGTGTAAAAATAATACATGCATTGTACACTAACATCACCTTTTTTAATAAAAAAATACAACATTTGCTACTAAAAATTAAACATCTGGATGCAATACATTATGGAATAGCAGTGCCTTTAACTCTAACAATGCAAAAAAAATAATAAGAATCAGGTTTCATTATTTATGCAAAATATAGTAGCATAATATATGCAAAATATAAGTATGTCTTCATACGAAACATAATTCAATTGTAATTACTCCAGCATTATTTCACCTACACATTGGATTTAATGACATTGTCTCAGATTAGAGAATGAGTTGAGATTATTACTCACCCAAAAACTGCTAGAGAAAACCCACTTCTCTTCAATGCATCGAATCCACCACTGAATTGATAATGTGTCCCTCAATTTAAAAGCAAATGACACTATATCGTTTATTAATTATATCTTCTTCACAATGCAAGTTTACAAATCCATGCAGATTGGCTGCGTGTCCTGCAAGCGTCTGAGTGAATTCTGCTCACATCAAGCCAAAGAGTGAATAAATCTGGCTGGAGATTTACCACCTAATCCACTTACTCCAGAAATAGCCTATTTCTCTGACCTCACCATCCCTCAGAGCTGCATTCTAGTTACATGCATCAGCTTTATTACAGAAACTCTCATGCTTTGACTTTTAAGCAAAAGTGCAATAGTGTTTTTATTTTAAAAAGTTGACTGCTTAAAAACATTCAGCATTTTTTTTGTGTGTGTGGTTTATGGCTTTAAATTCAACCCACCATCAAAAAGCCAGTAACTGAAAATAACGAGGATCTCAAAGCTTTACAAACTGATTGACTTACAGCCATTGAGAGTCTCCCGAGTATGAAGCTAAGGACCCGCTCCATCACAGCATCAGCACTAGAATCAAACGTATGCTCGTTTAGATGACGGCTGTCCTTATGACACATACAGGGAGTCACATCTAAAGACACTTTCAATGAATAAAAGAGCAGTCCCGAAGGTATGAGTGTTTATAGATGACATTAATAACATTGTGCATGGCCCTCTTAAGTGTCACTGATGACATTTTAATCAGTGTTATAATAATCATATTAGTGCAGGACTCCAAACAGCCTGTTTTACACACATATTAATGTTTTATCAACACATTTTACATCAAAATTCATGACTCAACTTTTCCAAACCTCTCTCAGTGAATTTCCGGCCCATATTTAACATAAACAGTTCTCATAACTATTTTCAGCTTTGTATTTGATATTTATTAGTCATCTATACATTATTTATTCATGAAGCGATAGAAACATACAAGTGAACATACAGAGCCCCTAAAATAAAATGTAGCATGCATGCAATAAACGTTTAGTTGAGAAACTATTGACATGTGCATGGGAATGTTTTTTGCATGCTTACACAATTTCTAGTTTTATAATATAACCCATTTGCTTTGTGCATAAAGCGAGAGCATGGATGCACGTTAATTAAGATCTAAATTTTTGCAAAGGTCCTTGAGGCATTGTATTATGGTGCTAAGAATATCATAAGAAATAGAAAATGCTAAAGTGCACCTTGCACCAGTCAGCTGCCATAAACCCTTCTTGTATGATACACTTATTTTAATTACATTTCTATTATAAAAAAAATTACTAAATAGGGGCAATAGTCTGGAAATGCTCATATTTTTCCACTTTTCCAGACCTGGAAATGACAAACCCTGTATGAACCCAGCCATTATGACAATGGAGGACTCTATAACAAGTTGACAATAGAATTAGCAAACCTATACAGTTTTCATAAAATAGCCATTGAAAGGGTTCAATGAGAACGACACTGAAAGACTGAATGCAGAGCCGTTTCTCTGGATGCGAATACAACGCGTGTTACAGCGAGGACACGGATTACGAGGCTTTACTTGTTTCCAATGAAGTCCAACATCAAACTCTGTGCAAAGCTGGAAAATCACATTAAGAGCTTCACTGCTGAGATTACCCGAGTTCACGCAGGGGAAGAGTCACTGAGAAAGCCCTCAAACTCATCGTGTGACACCGTCACAAACTACTTCTTACTTTATATAAATAATCAGCTCAGACTGGTTATGAATCTGAGAAGGGCTCAGACTGAACAGCATTCTGGGATATTACAGCATATGGAATTGCACAACTCTAAAATAATTAAAATTATTATTTAAAAAACACAGCATTTTACTTTGTAGGTGCAACGGATCAGCGTCATAAAATTGTCAAAAGACGAAAAACAATAAAATATCAGAACGATTAGTATCAACACACCATGGGTTCAGTAGGTATGCTAGTTTCTCTATGTATGTTGTGTAAATACAAGCAATGCTATTAACGCGGTTGCTTTGTGCCCTGTTTAAATGTGTTGTTTGGCTGGTTTGAGCTCCACACGGTTAATGTGGATTCATCTACTTCTTTTTCCTCTTCTGGTTTCCTTATAAAAGAAAAAAATCAGTCAGTATGGATCATGACAACAAGATATGTCTACCACACTCTGTGATTAAAATGTGATATTCAATTTTTTTTTTAATTGAACCGGAAATTAAGTTTACTGAACATTTAGACAAAATTCTAAAAAGTTTGCATATGTGCTTTATGGGGGGGGGACATTTTTTAACCGAATGTTTTCTTATTTTGCCTAAATATCATATTTTTTCATTTAGTGCTGCCCTTCAGAGGCTACACAAGATAGTTACATGTTTCACAGAAGACAAAATATGTTACATTTACCCTAATCTTCAAATTCAAAAGTTTTAGTCTCTTAATGCATGTCTTTTCTTCTGGAGCATCAGTGAGTGTTTGTATCTTCTGTAATAGTTGCATACGAGTCCCTCAGTTGTCCTCAGTGAGAAAAGATGCATCTCAAAATCATACAGTCATTGTTGGAAAGGGTTCACAAAAATGCTGTAAAACCAAATAAATGGTGGGAGCTGAAGGATTTTTCTGAAGAACAGCAGACAGTTTTAACTGTTCAGGACAAACAAGGGACTCATGAACAACTATCACTAAACAAAAAAACACAGCTGAGGATCAATCAGGTAACAAAACAGTAGGGTGTGTAAACATTTGAACGGGGTTATTTTATAAATTCAACTATTATTTTCTCTTGTGGACTATATGTAAACATATTTTATGTGAAGTATCTTATTCAGATCAGGTACTACATAAACAATAACATGCATTTAGTGTGATCCCTCTTATTTTGGTCAAATAATTAACATTTAGCAGATTCTGAAAGAGGGATGTAACATTTTGACCTCAAATTTATAAACAAGTTGCATACCAGTGACAAAAACAATTATGCCTGTTATTAACGGGTCATCGGATGCCCATTTTACACAAGTTGATATTATTCTTAATAAAAAGTCTAACATACTTTGGTTAAATGTTTCAATGGTAGTGTAAAAACACCTTTATCCTGCTAAAATCAGCTCTGTTTTAAGCACAGTTTTTTTAGTCCATGTCCCTTTAAATGCTAATGAGCTCTGCTGACTCCGCCCCTCTTTTCCATGTAGTGATGAGCAGACTGTAAACTTCAGCCACAAAACTGGCCACCTAGCATTTTATTAGGGAAGGCGAGTTGCAAAGAAAAAAACGTAAATTTAGCATCCGATGACACCTTTAAAGGAAAAGTGGCTATTTTTTTAACCAATTTTGTTCTTCCGGTTTAAAAAGCAAAGTTGAACCAACGTCACGAAAAGTGACGTATAAGCGTTAATGTGGAGTAGTGATTGGCTGCCGTGTCTGGAGAGTACAAGGTGCTGAAACAGGAGGGTTTCGTGTCTCTTTAAGATTCAATTCTCGTTTTAAACCAACTGACTTTTGCATCAATAAACTACTAATGTGCTGATTATTAATAGTTAGTGCGGTAGTTGTTAAGTTTAGGCGTTGGGTAGGATTAGAGATGTAGAATATGGTCATGCATGTGCTTTATAATAACTAATAAACAGCCAATGTGTCAATAATAAGCAACCAGTTAATACACAGTGAGAATTGGTCACTTTACTAAGGTGTTACCGAAATATGCATGGCAAATATAATAAAGTAGGTGTCATGGAGTTCATCGCACACCCTTATGTTCAGGGTTCCCTCACCTGAGCTGCTCCACATCATGAGGCTGAGCTTCTCTCCTAACAGGTAAAGAGGAGCCATGGAGAGCGACGCGCCTCCGAGGAAAACACACAATCCCACGGGACTCAAGTGAGCCATGATGGGATACACCCAAATCCCTGACGCATGGTGCACCCACAACACCCTAATGAGGGACAGACGCATTAGAAACAGAGAGCACACGGACAAACGAGAGCTTTGATTAGATTTAAGTGAAGCAGACGAGATTACCACGACAGGTACAGGGCAGCAAATAAAGCCAGGCTGAAAATCCCTTTCGTGCGGCTGGAATAGCTGTGATGCTGAAGAAACATCTGCAGCAGCAGCAGCGGCATGATGAATGTGTGCTGGAGAAAAACACAAGCGCCACTGAAAACCAGTCCTCACACGTCCACATGCATTACAGCAGAGCTGTATATTAGGTGTCGCTGAAGTCAGTCAGTGCTGCAGGATAGGGATGGTAAGATTCGCATCGGCGTAAACAATAACGATGCATCGATTTAAAAAATTGTGCATTGGATACAAGTTGGCATTAGTATCACAATGCATCGTTTCTAACATATTTGCAATGGTTAAAATGATTTATATATAATTATTAGAAAAGTTTATATTTTATATGCACTGTCAAACGATTAATCGCATCCAGTATAAAAGTTTGTTTACATTATATATGCATGTGTACTGTGCATATTTATTATGTTTATATAAATACTCACGCATACAGTATATATTGAAAATATTTGTCTGTATTTACATTAATATAATTTATATTACAAATTCATATATAAACTAGTGCCGTCAAACGATTAATCGCAATTAATCGCATCCAAAATAAAGCTTTTGTTTACATTATATATGCATGTGTACAGTGTATAGTTTTTATGAATATATAAATACACACATACAGTATATATTTTGAAAATATTAACATTTATATATTCATATTTTTACATTTGATATTATATATATATAAACATTAAATATACACAGCACACATGCATATATAATGTAAACAAATAATTTATTTTGTATGCGATTAATCGTTTGACAGCACAAGTTTATATATTAATTTGTAATATAAATTATATGAATATAAATACACAGACATGTAAATATTTACATTACAATTATCCCCCCCAACATATATGAACTAGTGTGACAGTAACATGCATTAAATAAAATCAATAATTCAGACAATGCAGTCAAAAAACAGACACCAAGGAAGAGGTTACACTCTAAAACATCAGAACAAAATAGACATGCACACATGAGCACACACACACACGCATACTCACTAACACACGCGCGCGCGCACACACACACACTCACTAACACATGCACTAACACATGCACACGCACACACACTCACTCACTAACACACGCACACACACTAACTCGCGCACACACAATATACACACTCACTCGGGCACACACAATATACACACACTCACTCACTCACTCAGACAATATACACACGCACACACACACACACACACACACACTCACTCACACACAATATACACACGCACACAATATACACACGCACACACACTCACTAACACAAACCACACATACACACACACACTAACTAACACACACACACACACACACACACACACACACACACGTGTGGTTGTAACAATATGGCCAAATTGATCCAGAAGACTCAAATAAGAGGTTGAAATCAGATGGATTAATCTCTGATAAAGCGCTGATGTTATGTGTAACAGAACGCCTTTCTCTGTGCTCAGGTTTGACTGTAGTAAAATGAATACAAAAACTAACATTTCAAACTAACAAATCTGAACTTAACAAGAAGTTATTTGTCTTTAAGAATGTCTAAATATATATCCAGATCCACAACTTCATATAAATATGTCTTTATGCCTAAAAAGAGTTTAAACAAGCCTTTTATATAGAGCTATATAGTAATATAGTGGCAGAATCATGAAATTGCATATGTTTTTTATATTTGACTCCCACCAGATGGCACTAATCTGACTTCAAATACTGGATTTGAAAGGCATTGTCTATATTTCAACATGAAATACTGTCATAATTGAAAAGTAATATCAAAAATCTTAGACATTTTGGAAAAATCTATTGCATAAATATTAATTAGCACCATGAAAATTCTCAAAATACCAAAATATATTACATTGATTTTACTGAAAACTACATTTGGCAGTGTTTGGTCAGTTTTGACCATGAGCAACACAAGTGTAACCCCCAAATGAACAATACCTCAGTTATTAATTATTAATGTAGTTAATACATCCCTACCGCAGTACATTAGATATAACAATGCGCTTACCATCGCATGATTCAGCCAGACGGGAATGATCTCGTCCAACATTTTTGGATACACCAGCTCCCTGTCGTAAGTGTAGAGAGTCCAGAAAGAAACGAACACAAACTGCAAGCAAGAAGATCAAAATATCAATACACTAATGAATCAGCATCCCCCATTTAACCCACTTCTACTGTAGTTTCTACACATGCAGTCTTTAGGAGCTCGTATCGACTGCATGGAAGAGTTAAACTGTGCATAAACACGGTTAAACGTGTGACGCTTGATGAGCCGGTAACCAGTTACAGCGTAAGACACACTCTCTTATACATTCAGATCAACTTGAACATTACCTGTTGAACAAAAATATGATTAATTATGTCCTTGAGTCATTAAATCGATATCAAAACACTTAAAAACTGAATCAAATGGTCAATTCCATAAACTCTTAATTATTGGAAAAGCTTTAATTATATTTTTTCTATATATTAAAAAAAACTAAATTAAATACAGTGACATCATTTGCACAGCCATGCTTAAAATATCAGAATTCTTTAACGTAGAGTAAATTATTACAAAAAATAAATAGCCCGGACACAAATTTGAAAAATATGAAGTCATGTGTTACTTTAACATAGGCTACTTTTTTATTGCCATATCCTCCTGAGACCCACCCCCCCCCGCACACACACAAAAAAAAACGTTTTTGTGAATTTAGTATTTTCATACCGTTACATTGTTTAGTATAATCAAATATAATTTTTTTTAAATAATATTTTTACGTTTTTTGTCTTATTTTATAAGGACTTATTTTAAACTTAAAATAGGATTTATTTTTTGGACTATAAGACAAAAAAATGTAAATATCATTTTTGAAAAATTATATTTTATTTATATGTCCTCTGTAGAGTACACTAGGAATAACATGGCATGAATAAACAGCAAAAAGGCAAAAACAATGGGATTTTTTTTTTAATCACCAATTAATTTTTAGGTTTCAGGATATTTTTACACTAAACTTTGTTTAAGGATGATTCTCAGCTATGTTATAAAATATATATACCATTTTGTTTTATGCAATATGTGTGTAAACATTTCCATAAACTGCTTTTCCCATTAAACACTGTATCTATACACTGTATCTAATTAGCATATTAATGTGTTGCTGTTTGGACAGCATGTTGAAAAAAAATATTATCATAATGGGAGTAACAAATTGCCAGATTTTCATAATAATATCTAATATT
Source organism: Oxygymnocypris stewartii (assembly GCA_003573665.1). NCBI lineage: Eukaryota > Metazoa > Chordata > Actinopteri > Cypriniformes > Cyprinidae > Oxygymnocypris > Oxygymnocypris stewartii. Next base: position 485,664 of record QVTF01003943.1, on the reverse strand, counting down.
TCATAAGGCAATTGATAAACAATAAATTTTCCCAAAATGCGTAATAAACAAATGCTTTTGGTTCTGGTGTCCTCTACAGTGGACTTGAATGAAATTATGTCCCTGTTTCATAACACAAAGTCATATTTGAATTTGAAAACATTTTCCTGAGATGTTGCTTTATGACAAGCAATTTGAAAATGATTCAGATTTAAATAAAATATGATCATATGTCCATAAGGAAGTAAAAATGTCCCCTTAATTAAATGTATCCATCTTTAAAGACCCAGTAGAGGGAGTGTTTACAGTGAAACTACCAATCATTTAGTCTCTCTATAAAGCCCTGACTGTGCTCTGTACAGGACATCCTGACTTATAACTGTGGCACGTGAGGTCTCAAATATAATATCCACTACATACCAGTGGCGGCTGCTGGTCTTTCAAAGAGGGGAAGCTCATTTTTGGCCAACATCATAAAAATTTACCATTTATTTATACCTAAATTCTGCCCAACATTCCTTTTCAAGAAAATGTTCTAGCCTACTGTATGTATGAATGAATGAATGAATGAATGAATGAATGAATGAATGAACAAACGATCTAAAAAAAGATATTAAACTCGAAATATGGGAATTAGGTTGAACTGAAACAAGGAATCTGGGTGAAATGTATGATGAAAATTGGCTAGCAATTTCACCAAGCAAATACCAAGAAATAGGTTGCAGCAGTTTGTCTTTCGACTACACTTCCGCGATGGGACTGAGCTCGAATAGCTTCAGTGTCAGTGACTTTTATAGTACAAAATCGCTGTCAATCAAAAGGAGATGCAGTCTTTCGACAGACCCTCCAATCATCACGCAGACGCTCGGAGTCCGGGTCAGCCCACTCCTCCATTCATCCCAGAGACGCTGAGCGTCCGTGGGCGGGACATAATCGCAGCATTATCCAATGACCGTCTTGTTTCTAAGCACTCAAAAAAACTGTTTAAAGCAGCCCCATTGAAGTCAATGGACGCTGGGCTTCAACAGAGTAATGCACTGTACGCTACGGGAATGAATGAGAAGGAAATCGAGTCAGCCGACCTAAGTAGCTGATTCTGAACGAAATTGTTTTCGTTCGAGATGAACGTGTTTAACGCATTTTTAGTCAATAAAATGTTAACATAATAGTACATATATTTGACCATTCATTTTTTGACAATTATAGGGGAAGCTGAGCTTCCCTTGCAGTCTTAAAGAAATCGCGTCTGCTACATACATAGAGGCACAAACTCCACAGCTGGGTCTCAGGAGGATCACGTGCGTTTATTATGTGTGACGTCACCTGACAAAGACCGACTTGACCTTGACAGGTCTGATTCACTAATATTAAAAGTATATGGTTTATTAAAAGAGGCCAGGTATGCTATAAAAACTCATCTTCTGTTCTGTGGAACAGCAATCATAAAGGTTTGTATTGTAAGTGCCTACATGTTTGTGCGCGCATTCAACCAGGTTTGATGTAAAGAACTACAGAAGGATATAAGCGGTCACGCGCACACTCACAGTGCCGACCGGAAACGCCAGAGCGGTGAAGTAAAAGTCCCGCGCTTTGGTGAGGATCAAAGGAGTCCCGCCGCGGCTCTGTTTGACGGACACCGCGCTGTGAACCGCGTCCAGCAGCACACACAGACCAAAAAACACCGTTTGCGACACCTGCGGGGAGAAACACACACACGTGACACACACACGAGCACGTCCTGAATCACTCACTCAAAGACAGCACTGACGAACTGTTACCAGATTAATGAACGTCAGGTATTTCCAGCGTCCTCCGTAAGATAGCACGCCGGGGTGTCTGTCCGAGGTCTGCAGGGTACAGTTACTCCAGATGGTGAACACATACCAGCAAAAAATCAGCAGATGAACCAGCAGGCTGCCCTTTGGTCCGAGTCTCGCGGAGGCGGCCATGTTTATTGGCTCTGACGTCACCGGAAACACAACTTCTCCAGTAAGAGTTTCCATGGTGTGCTTTCTGCCCATTGACATTTACGAATGTGATATTTTAATTAAAATTAACAAACAGAATTTGATCCTCTTAAAGCTTATCATAAATATTCAAATCTTCTAGTGTAATATCAATGCCAGTAATCTCCTTTAAAATCGCTCCATAAATGCGAAAAACTAAATTGTTCCTTTTTAAGAACTATTATTTTGTAATTATAAATATGGATTTGTTTTCAATTCCCCTGTATATAGTCCTTCATGTTTGTGTTGTTTATTAATCAGTTTTTTTATGACTGTATCTGTAATATTTGTATTGATTTCTTGCTGTTATTATTTGTACACGGTGAGTTGTTACGAAGCAAAGCGTTAAAAACATTAGAAATGGTCCTCTAAGCATGTTTTGTACAGATTTAAGGTTATTATTTCGTGGACATGTGGATATATTGCATCTTTTTTTTCCTTGTGTTTACTCAAGATTATTTTGGAAGGATCTGGAATTCTATATTAACAGAAAAATTTATATTATTATAGAAATATGTACTTTTTATATAGAAAACGCACGGCATATTATACACTTGTTTATTGTGTTAGGAAAATTACATGTATATTAAAAAGAAGTGGGCTCAATGTAGACCAAATTATTCACATTGTATAAATGACTTTAAATTATATGTAAATCTCTTGAAAAAAATAATAATAATTGAAAAGGTAATGCTCTGAAAGCATTGAAATGAATGTAGTTTTTTTCCTTTCTCTGGCAGCTGATGTTAATTTGAGCGTATTAATGTTGATACCTCTTGATCTTGTGGCGCTGAATTAATAAAGCATTAAAAAAGTGCTTTCATGGAGTTCTTACGATTTGGTTTTTTGAAGAAAGGCATTTTTTGTATATTAATTTGTTTGATATCTGCAATAATAGATGCCTTGTTAATGTGTTTAATAGCTATTTGTAACATACTTTTTAGTTTATTGTTGCAAGTTATACCTTTCCAATTAAAACCGGTCAAGTCTTTTTAAATGTTTTTGACACATTTGTTCAAAACAAGCTTTTTCATCAACTTTATTTGCATTCGTAAAATCATGAATAAAAATGTAATCATTATTATCATGATTTCTGTCATTATGAAGCTTGATGGCCTCCGCCTGCATTCACTTTCATTATATGGAGGAATATAATCTTAATAAAAACTACATTTAATCAATATTTTGAGTTCACAGAAGCATGTATGGGTTTGGACTGACACGTGTTCGGTAAGCTACTCTAAAAAAGTCATTCATTACTGGTTACTAATTACATCTTCAGCATTAGTGTAATTAGACTACTGTACAAATTGCTCTCTCCAAATAGCATTTAATTACATATAACTAATTATTTTCTAAATCTATATCAACCTCGACGAGGATAGACATGAAAAGTCCTTTTAATTCTTTCAAATAAATAACAGAAAACTACATCAATTATTCTGGTCACTTTTTTAGATTAAGGTCTAATTCTATGAATTTTTGCCTCAATATACTATTAATTACTGCTTAGTAAAGTAGTTAATTGATAGGAATTGGTTTAGGGATTTTAAATAAGGTCTTGCAGAATAACACATGCTTATTATGTAATATTTAACAGCCAATATGCCAGTAATATTCATGCTAATAATTCAAGTTAATAGTGAGAATTGGACACTAACGTGAGAAGGGAGCATAGAAAGCATGCATTTTAAGCTTAGACTTATTAAATCCACTATTTTATTGTGTATAAATGCTCTACAGTCTATACACAGTATTAAGTTCAATTATTAAATTACAGTAACCAACACTGGAAATGACATTTGGGTGAGAAATGATGCATAATTGTCTTTGATTATGGTTGAAATTACCACAACACACAACAAGTGGTTAAAGTTGGCATGAAAAGAAAACCAAAACACAATTTTCTTCTCTATTATGAGCATGTGAGAAAGAAATGGCTTGTTGTTCAAGTAAAACAATCAAGGTTCAGAGCAAGTAATAAACTTCAGTCTATCAGGAATTGACTGAATTGTATAAAGTAGGTCAAAGTGTTAGATAAGTTTAAGTAGGTTCTCTCTTATTCAGATTAAATACAAGATATCAAGGCTTTTATATATGTATCAAGACGTTTATTATCAGGTTATATTCTAATGAAGTCACTCAATTAAACAAAAAAAAATGCACACTATGTCATCATACCACAACGCTCGGTGCTTACACCGTTGCATTTGTTTTCCGGTTCTCTCGGTACAGCAGAAGTCGTTCTGTGGTGTGTTGAGGCAGTCCGTTTCTCTGGGCCCGTACGATACAGGAGGCTAGCGGAAACAGTCTTTTAAACCCCCCTGAAGATGCAGGGACGGCCAACAGTTTGCGGCAGATGCTCTGTAGGCGAGGGAAGCGTGTCGCTTCTTTCCAGAAAGCCTGGACAGAAACCTCTCCCTCAGACAAGGGCTCTGATAAATACTGCCGCAGCTCAGGCACGTTCATCAGCTTCTGCGTATCAGCACATGTTTCGCTTAATGCCGACTCCACAACGGAAGAGGCACGCTGTTTGGAGGGCGTAAACAGTGTGGTACTCTTGAACCTCTCTTTTCCGTCGTCAAAGGGTTGCAGCTTGATCCGCGGGTCCAGAACTGTGGCTAGTATCAAATCTCGTCGTAAAATCAGAGGCTGGAAGTAAGAACGCAGACCCGAGCGCAGCGCGGAGCAGAAAAGACTAAAGCTCGTGGCCTTGGTCTCCAGAGTTTTATCGAGTCCAATAATGGAGGGAATGACGAGGGATAAGCTGAAAGCGTCTTCCTGAAGCACCCGGACTGCTTCTTCGAAAGGCTCCACTAAGCCAACGAAGTCCACGACTTGTTCACGTGCAACATGAACCACCGGTGGACAAACGTGGCAGCTGTTTGCCTCGGTGCGAGCTTGATTGAGGAGGCTCATCACCGAGTCCCATACCGACTCCTGCATTATTTCACGGATGATGGTGATGGTGGAGTTCCAGGCGGAGCTGCATGTGCTGCAAGAAACAGACTGCGAGAGCTTGCATTTCCGAGCAAGGACCTCAAACCAGTAGGCACTGCGGCGAAAAAAAGACACTAGGCTTTGTATCTCGAGAAGTATGCGCTCAACGACTCTGGACTTCTTTAGCGCCTCCTTCATTACACAATGCAGTAGTGTTGTAATACAATCCAGATGTTTGCTGCAGGAGATTTCAGCTATAGAGTATTCGCCTATGGCGAACTGATCATCAAGAAAACGCAATAACTCCTCTTCATCTGCATCGTGCTTTTGTGCAGAATGCATGATCTTGTAGTCACAGAAAACATCATGTGTTGCAATAGTGTTCTTGGCCTCGTGGATAATGCTGTAACCAATGTTATGAGGGAAAAGCCCATAGCTTAGAAGAACCGATTCCAGCTCTCCGCCAATCTTTGCCGTAAACTGATTACACTGCAATTGGCGAAAAGCCACAGTCGGTCTGTGAATGTTCCAGTCGTCATCAAGAAAGTGCATCTGAACGGCAAGAAGTGGTTCTGCATGTTCGCTAGCCCAAATATCAGCGGTGAGGTGAACAACATTACGGCCTGCGCTCAAAGATACACAGCTCGCGAGCTGCTGGATCAGCCGTGGCTTGAGGGTTTTCTCCACAGCGTTATAGAGCTCTAAAGCTATGGTGCGCTGGGAGAGCTGTGGATGCTGAGGGCTAACAGAGGACATGAACTTACGAAACCCAGAGCCTTCGGTGAAGGTCAAGGGCAGCATGTCCTCGGCAAGCATTCGCAAAGCATCATTAACAAAAGCTTTATGCTGCGGTGGCACAGCAGAGGGACTTCTGGAGGGGGAAGAGGGACATGGGTAGAGGGGAGGGCTGTTCGCGTCCAGCGGTTTTTCTGAAGTCGTTGTCGTCTCCTTCATCTTGGGTGATGGCTCTGCTGTGCTCTTTGACTGTGGATTAAAATCACATATTTTAAAAAAAGTCTAGCGTAGACAAACACGTTTATTTCTAAACTATCATACATGTCTCCTCAGGCTCAGTGTGGTTATCACTAGGCATGTTTCCATTACAGATTTGCGCAAAACTTTGGCAATATTTAATAAATGTTGATAAAAAAAAAAAGTGTTTCGAAATGACAGCGCTTCCATAAACCGATGTTAAGCGACTAAAACGTAAACTTTTGCCTCTCGCGATAAGTCATGGCAACGGATTTTGGTGAGATTTGACGGATTTTGGCTATATTTATTAAAAGGAGGCGTAAGCGTGTATCTTTGCAGCGAGGAGATACGCTTCAGAAACATGCGTGGAGCGGCTGGAATAAACACAAGCATCGAGACTGGCCGCAGACGTGTGCAGTGTAAATTATCTAAGCATTAATGCAGTGGTTCTCCGACTTTTTTGGTCGCGCCCCACTTTAAACCTATAAAACAATCTGGCGCCACCCCCCATCCCATTCCATCTCAGACTCCCAAATAATTTCACTAAACATGAAAAATTAATGTTTTTAAAATACCTACAGAAAAAAAAAACACCTGCATCACTTGAAACATTGAAAAATGGCATAGAGTGAATAACTTAATTTTATTCTCTGTTATCTTATTTATTTTTGTGGGTTTCATGCTGTCCGCTAAGCCATAGGACACACAGAGGCCTTTCCTCCTCACCGTGTCTACACCGGACACGAGCGGCAAAATAAGTTACAGCAGAACCCATTATAATAAGTGATGCTGTCTACACACTGGATATGGCGCGGCAATCCCCACATTAAACTGGCGCCTTGGTCTAGTTATGACGTACCAACACAAAGTTAAAATTATTTATGGTCGCTGCGAGTCGCACGTCCCGTGAGTGAAACCGAGAACAAGAATGCATATGCCCAGTCATATTGTCTGCATTTAGCTTTCCAATGAGCAGCACCTGCCTGGGTTTTCTGCTGATGGCCTGTGCCCCCCCACCCCACCCCGGCAATGCTTGTGCAATTGCAGGTTTTCAAACAGAGATGTCGACAAAGAGGCAAAACTTAACGGACTGCATGTTTAAATATCAATGTGACCACAGGAAGATCAATACATTCAGTTTATTAAAAGAGTGAATTTAACAACAATATGCATGCTAAACAAAACTGAATATATACACAACACTAGAAAAATTAAATACCTGTTCATGATTCGTGGATGTAGTGGTTTCTTTTTGTGACAAGTAGAGTCCAAGATCACTCAAGTCAACATCCTCCATCTTGTAGGCACCCTTGTCCATTTTACGCTTTAAGGTTGAATACCAGTGGTTCTTTATGGAGTTATCAGTCCTACAAACATTACCAAACGCTGATCAGCTTCATTACCTTCCCGTAACAATTTACAGTCTTACATTCACAACTAAACTGAGAGAACAGCCTTAATTAAAGGACAACACTATAAGACTGTTTAATAAAAACAATATTATATATATATATTACAGGGTTTTTCCTGGCTCAAAATAAGGCGGAGGTGGTACTATCCTGATCATGTGCACACAATGTACCTAACTTGCTTGAAACACAACATTTGACGCAACATTATAGGTGTTATAGTAATTAGTGTTTCCCACAGGACTGTGAGAGACGTATGGTGGCAGGTGACGTCACATATTAATTTGCATATTCGTCAAGTTTGCATTCAGACGAGTTTTGGCACTTCAGATCTGTTCTACTCTTATGAAATGTCACATACTGTAATACAACTGAATGACCAATAAAGCTGTTCACGTTATATTTTCTGGAGTCATACATAAAACAAGTATAAATAGTATGACCTGTTAATACTACATGTTAACCACTCTCACTATACTCCTTAAATCCTGATTTATAATCGCGACATCGTCTGATAAAATCAATGTACATCTAACTTGCACTAAAAAGTGACTATATGCGGTGGTTTTGGATACTGTTTTGTGTCAGCGCACTGCCTGCTTCTGAGTAACAAACTATGAGCATATTAGCAGATAAACTGTGTTCATATTTAAAGGTCCGAACAGTCAGTAAGCGTCCGGTGCTTGGAAACGCTGATTTGTAAATTATTTACTGACGACGAGTCAGCTGCGGCCGCTCGCTGCTCAGAACAGACGCCGGGAGAGTCAGACCTAGCGCTCGCGGGGACATCTTCACACTGAACCATAGCTAAGGTGTTTGTCAGTATGTGCCTGTTATGGAAAAAGAGATAATAATAGTAATAAAAGCCCGCCCAGGTACTAGGGATGGGTCACGATTATCGAATATTCTATTTAATTATAGAATATCGATTAGGTTGTGCGATTATTTTCTAAAGGTGTACCAGGGCTTGACAATAAAGACTGTCCGATGGCGTGAAGGACGCTCGGATTTGTCACACCAGATCGGGCCACTGCAGGTGGTCACTAAATTGTATAATTTGCATGCGTTTTTAAGCCTTGTTTGTTTAAAAATGTAAGCGATTAAAAAGCATTTGGGCGAGAAAGACAACTCCTTTCACTACATGCGCACTGTGTTCTGTTCTGTGTGAACAGCGCGAGCACCGACAGCCGAGTCTCTGACACGCGCGAGCAGCCTGAACGGGCAAATACATGAAGTAATGCCAAACTACCTCTCTTGGCAAGTAACTTTAGCAATAATTAATCCTATATTAAATTTATATACTGGAGTACAGATGCACAGATTTATTTTAGAGCATCTTCTGTTCCGTGCTTGCGCACAAACTGCACTGTCGGCACTCGGGCGTGGCACACATGTGAGCACTAACCACGCCGGCGAACGTACTTCTGATACGTGCAGGCTGATTGCGTGAACAATAGACCTGTTAAACAATATATTGCGAGAGGGCCGTTTGCTACAGCGTCCCAAACAACTCAAAATAATAAACCAAAGTTAACAAAACGATGCACTCCACTGAGTACTTCTCTGCCGCCTTCACGTCCTGTTTCCCATTAATGAAGACTTGACGAGCTCCCTGCATTCAAATTATTCGTTTTTTGCTGAAATAATAACGTAATATTCCACTGGTTGATATATTATATTTATATGCAAAATAGTTGTGCTGTTTTTCGTGGTAAATGTGAAGAATGACAGGTTGGATGACACACTTATTATTATAATTTTTTTGGCAGAGTATACAGGTGTAATTTTCACTTTAACTTCAGGCAATGTAACATGATTTTATGATCGTAATTTTGACTTTATTCTTAAAATATTATGACGTTAATGATTTAGTTATTTATTAGGATAAACTGATCAAACTTGCGCTGGCCGCTTGGTATTTAAAAAAAACAAAAACTTGAATTTAACAAAAATAAGATGTTCCAATCATATTTCTAAATTAAATTAATAAAGAAAGGAAACAAAATAATGACCAATTTGCTATTAAAAACCAAAACGGAACTATTTAAATGGCTCAGCTAGAGAAAGAGAGAGAGAGAGAGAGAGAGAGAGAGAGAGAGAGACGGGCTCAGACTCAGGCGGGGAATTCTGAAAAGCTGCAGGGATCTATATTCCTTCCCTTGTTTCAATTCAAAGTTCACCGAACTAATTGTGAAAAACACTCCCGTCTTCTTCCCGAGCATGTGAACATGTTCATTTAATATATTTATATATATGAAATAGGTTATTGTTATGAAGACAGACATTAAAATTAATGTTCACATAATAAGTGCCGTCATTCAAGCGGTTCACAATATGTTTTAGCGCGTAATATGTTTTAAGAATGATATTCTGTTTAGCGTGCAATATGTTTTACGCCTAATATTCATTGATGCATTAATCAGATTTAAGATTTTATTTTTAATAATATGAATGTTCATGTTCATGTTCATTTTTAAAATAGAAATGTCTAGCCTTATGAGCAGTTGATAATTGACGGACTGTTCTGTTAATAAATGCCGTCATTCGGTTATGATATATTAATATGTTTCAGCACTCATACTTTACAACCATTCATTTTCTTGGGTTAAGATAGACTATTCTCTAATTAATTAAACAGTTTGTTATCATACAGATTGAAAGCCTGGATGGTCTCTCTCCCCCTCTCTCTCTCTGTGTGTGTGTGTGTGTGTGTGTGTGTGTGTGTGTGTGTGTGCGCGTGCGGGTGGGCGGGTGCATGCGCGGGAGGGGTGCAATTTTCGAATAGTAATCGAATAATACCCAGCGATTATCGAATATTACTTTTGCTTAAAATGCCCATCCCTACCAGGTACAGACTATGTGTGAGTAACACTGAATTATATGATTAAAGAAAATAACAATTATATAGTTACAGTTTACAAAAAACCTTGAACATTACCTTAAATACAACATTTAGATAAAAGTGTGGTCTTTTGTAGTAGGCTATAGGGTATCCACTTTCATAAGTGCGTGTTTTATTTTCTTTCGCCGTGTTTTATTGTTACCGAATTGTATTGTTGTAGCATCTCTAATTATTTGAATGCATAAAAACAACAACATTTATTATTAAAATAGCCTTATGAAATGTTGATAAATTCTGTGTTCTGTATCTGGTTCTCAAATGAAGGCTTTCAACATTTAATTTATCTTTAAATTATTATTATTATTATTTAAATGATAGAAAACAAAATTGGATTTATTTAGGTAAACAAAGAGGGTTTACTATTAAAATGAAAACATGGAAATGTTGTGTGATCATTACTTAAAAAGATAAAGTTTTAATAATTTTAATAGTAGTAACAGCACATATTCTGCTGAACAATATTAATATATTTCTGCCACAGTGTCTTATCTGACTTTTATTTTGACGGGTTGCCGTGAATACAGTTCTGTGAGTATATGACATGAGGCTAGTTTTACTCAAATCAAACGTCTCGGAACCGTTCTGGAGATGTTGTTCATGTATGTCCTCATTTAGTGAGACGGCAGACGCTGAAGTCTCCGCGAGCATCACGCGCGCTTCACTATGTGTGTGTGGTAATGAAACTGCATGTCTCTTTCATTCACTCATACAGAGGTGATCACGTAATTTGAGTTAATTCTCATCAGATCGCATAAATACGTGGATATTGAATAGAAATGATGATTCTGTGTAAATAAATATCACGTAGACTTATATAAAAACATCAGTATTGTTGCAAATATGAACTAAAAGCTCTAAAGGTGCATTCACACCAGACACGAATGAAGCGAATAAATCGTGCTATTCGCAGTGTAGTTGGACGCTTGAACATTTTGAGTTTACTCGCTTCATTCGCGCGTGAAATTCACTACACAACAGACGCGAATTTGCGTCATGGGAGGGGCTTCTGCCAGGCAGCTCCAGTCTCGTTGCAAAATGTATTCCTGTTTTTGTAAAAGTACGAAGTAATACTGCAAGCTCCTGATTGGTTAACGCGAGGCAAATATCCGCCAAAGTTCAAAATTTTCAACTCGCTCGAATAGCGCGTCAAATGCCCCAAACGGGCCATGTAATTTGCGCCATTCGCTCCACCTCATTCGTGCGAATAGCGCCGCAGGATTGTCTATTGCGTCTTTGCATTGACTTAACATGTAAATCATTTGCGCGTAACGCTTCGTTTGCGTCTGGTGTGAACGCACCTTAATGGACGCTGTTCATTGTGAGTTTTGTCACAACCAGAGGCGACACAGAATTTGGCCGTCGCCTCATACTCCTCTATATGTAAGAAAACCCCTGTATTACAAATTAAAAATTATTATTTACAAACGTCTTTAAATTATAAATTACCTTCCAGGGAGAAACTTTGCAATTTGTGCCCAACGAGACCCCAGCACACAATGGTATTTTATAATCATAAGATCCTCCTCTTCTGTCCAGGGGGTCTTAATCACAGAAGGGTCGAGGTGGTTATGCCATCGCTCGCGGCACTGTTTGCCTCTTCTGCCTTTTAGGTGCTTTGCAATTGTGCTCCACTTCTTGTCACCATACAAAGACACCAGCTGAAGGAGCTACAGAGAGAGAAGACATCACAGTTAGATCCCGTCTCAATATACAAGGAAATCTTCATCTCCAGAGCTGCTCGGAGAGTTCACTTTCACCATTTCAGAAACCTTTGCTATTACTAGTGTATACTATAATCGTTTAATACTTTTATGAATAACATACAACTATGATATTTCTCATCCATGAATACAGTTCTGCCGTACAGCTTCTTATTCGACTAGATAATTAAAATACAGTGCTTTGAAAAATTAAACGTCCAGCCCTGATCCTTCATTAAGATTTAATAAATACACCAAATATTGCTCACCCTCTCATCTTCTTCTTTGGTCCAGGTTCCCTTAATGAGCTCTGGGTCTAAGACAACCGTGAATCTGTATTTACATTCCTGTGCAGAGCGTCCCTGCGAACACAATTACAGACTCAAATATCCACTTAAACACTTTAATGTTCATCAATACACTTTTCAATTAAATCACTCACAGGTAGGAAGCCTGCAATCAGTTCCCACTCATCCTTCCCAAACCTCATGACGAGGGACGCAAGACTTTCATCCTAAAAGTTAGCATCGAAAAAGTTTTTCACCTTAAAACCAAGCATGTTTGTATAAATGTTCATTCTTAAAGGGATCCCCGGGTATTAAGACATGTATAGCTTAATATAACGTAAATTATGTCTCGTATTTAAATATGTAGTAGAAAACCCATGAAAGATGCATGTATTTATTTTTTTAAATCGACATTGTTTTTGGACTATGGGGGGGTGCCATTATTTATGTGCACAGTGCATTCTGCGTTGATGACGTCAAATGGTTGCACTCAGTGAGCTACTGGCGCTTATTTCTATAACCTTTGGCTTTTTACCAAAACACAACTCAGTGGCTTTTGGTTGTAATTTTCAGTCGAAGAGAAGCAATGCAAGACTTTCCTAGCGATAAGAAGAGGAGAAAAGAGATGCCCGTGTATGAATAAAACTACCTAAAGACCCGCTTCTTTCTCTCTCCACTTTAGCCCTGATGCCTTCGAGTGTTTTAGTAGAGCACAGCTCCTGACAGAGCTAACAAACGGCTGAGATGAGAAACGTTAGATGCCATCTGTTAGGATGTAAACACGGCGGCCGCTAGAGGAGTTCCTCAGCACGGCTCTTACTCGATATCAGAGGCGTTTAGACTTCTTTGGGGGGGGGGGGGGTGATACACCCCCAAATCACCAAATAGGTGTTTGGTTTAAACCTATACCTGTATCCACCTCCACCTGTGAGCTCTTTCGGTCGATGTGCTCATCATATCAGTGTTTTATTTCCACAGTTGTCTATTCAGAGTTGTGTTGTGATAATAGAGCATCAGGTAACGCTCTAGCTCACCGAGTGCACCCATTTACATCATCAGAAAAATGGCACCCCCCACCTTTGTCCAAAATATGTATAAAACAATGTGATTTTCAAAATAACAAACATTCATGTGTTTTCTACAACATATTTCGGTAAGATACATCAATTACGTTATATTAACCCATGCAAGTCCTAATACCCAGGGATCCCTTTAAGAAACCTGTCAATAATGCGTCATATTTGGTCAAATTATACCTTAAAAAAGAAAATAAACTATATTTATATTATTAAATAATATTTTGCTTATAAGACATTTTTTTCATTTTCACAAACGTCTAATATAAATAACCAGGTTTGTAATTAATCACACTTTACATTAAAATCTGTAGCACACACCTACCATAATCATATATCAAAGCATTAGGAAGTAAACACCCTGCTCCAATATTTATAATTGTACTATTGCCTGTACAATTATTTAATTCAAGTAAGTGATGTATTGATTTATTACTAGTAATAGTGACCCTGAATCACAAAACCAGTCGCTGGGGGACATTTGTAGCAATAGCCAAAAATACATTGCATGGGTCAAAATTATTTAAAAAAAAATGTATGCCAAAAATCATTAGGATATCAATTAAAGATCATGTTTGATGAAGATATTTTTTACATTTCTTACCATAAATATATCAAAACTTAATTATTGATTAGTAATATGCATTGCTAAGACTTCATTTAAACAACTTTAAAGATTATTTTCTCAATATTTAGATATTTTTGCACGACTCAGATTCCAGATTTTCAAATATTGTCCAATCATAACAAACCATACATCAATGGAAAGCTAATTTATTCAGCTTTCAGATGTAATAAATATATAAATTTGTGGTCCAGGGTCATGCACCTCAATGCTCACCTCTTTTGAAGTCCATTTGCTCTTCAGTAGTCTCTCAATATCTTCTTCAATATCAGACTCGGGATCCGTCACACCCTTAGGTTTAAGACTTACCATAGCTTCGATTACACTAGAAACAGATGAGAATCAAACAGGATTAGCGATTAAATATTCCTACATGTGACCGTTGAGCTGAACTCCGGTCCTAATCAGACGTACAGAGCCCGCTGTGAACTAATACACACAAAAACAGCAGCAGCCAGGTGCAGAAAACACAGCCATGGTCATATGAAGTGTTTGCAAAATTGAATGAAGAATGGTTTCAATGAGATGTAATCACTCATTCAAGCAGCTGTGCTTTCAAAGGATGGCTCACATGAAAAGCGTTTCCATCCATCTATTTTTATTCGCATTTTGGAATATTGCATAAAAAAACACGCCAAGATGCGCGTAAAATTATAAAAATGCACATAAAAAAACGTATGCGCACATTTGAGTAGGCTATGTTTTTTATCCGATAAGGAAAAATGCAGATAAACTATGACAGAAACACATTTACTGAATGAAGTAATGTGATTTTGCGCTATGAGACGGGATATCTTGACTAGCAGCGGACTGATCTCGTTCACAGCATCTATATGTTCTGCAAAGCCTGTCGTTAGAGTATTTCTGTACAATTGTCAATGAGCTATAAACCAATGACTGCATGTGTCTCATCTGCTCGCTCTGAGGTGCAAGTAATTTATGTCAAATATGAAAATTATTATATTCAGTGGCTTCTCTTAGGCTTAGTTCACACTGCAGGCTAAAGTGGTCCAAATCAGATATTTTTGCCCAAATGTAACCCATATCGGATTTTCTTATGATAGTCTGAATAGCACAAATCCAATTTGTATAATTAAATCAGGCCCAGGCCACTTTCATATGTGGTCCTAAATCGGATACATATCCGATGTTTTGCAATGCGACTTCAGTCTGAACAGCCATGTCGTATTTCATGCGATTTCTACGTCATTAAAATGCGACAGACGTCACAATTCTGCGCCGGAGGAGGCGGGGAGATTAAAATCACAATGGCAGACAATGCTATAACTTCGTTATTTAGACTCCGATTGCACATTAACTTAAAAATAGCTAAACACATGCTAAGCTGCGTCTGACGTCTTCTGCGCATGCGTCGGGTCACTTCAGGGCTGTGTACGGGTCACACATGAGACTGATGGTGGTCGCATTTAAATGACAATGTGAACAACAGCGCAAGAAAATCCGATCTGAGCATTAAGACCTGCAGTGTGAACTAAGTCCTTGTGATATTTAGTGCCACAGTTTAGTGATTTTGTTCTCTTTGACTCGTTGGATGGAAACGGTGCTTATGTTTTATGCAATACTCCAGTTTAATTAAAAATCATAGCTAATGTGTGCTCTAAAATCAGTGTTTGAACTCAGCACGAAGCTAAAAGGTTTGTGTCCCTCATACGCTACATGATTTTCTGAATGAGCAAAATCTGTAGATTGACTTGGACTTTGATTAATTGCAGTGTTAAAGGGACAGTGCACCCAAAGTTTACTCCACCTCGACTTGCTCCAAACCTGTATGAGTTTGTTTCTTCGGCTGTACACAAGATAGTTTGAGGAATGTAGGTAATAGGGCTGAACGATTAATTGCATTAGCAATAATATCGCGATATGAAAAAAAACCGTGATTTTTCTACCGCAGAGGCTGCGAATATATGGTCACGTGACATGCAAGATTAATGTATGACGATCGTATGATATCTAAGTACGGCGAGAGAAAGGATTAGGAGACGTGCACTCTCTTATAGCTCTCGCAGTACTGTGATGACACAGCGATCGGTCTAGCAGCGCACTGCTTCAAGTCAAACACATCCAAGCAGTCTTCAGAGGAAGCATCATGTTGGGACGCTGCTATGTTGCCAAGTTCGTAGTTTACCGCGGGTTGTTTTCGTGTCCGCGGGTCTTTCATAACATGCAGAATTGACGCGCTACATGTAAGCGATATCCTTTGTTCTACTTTCCCGTCAAAATAACGGAGTTCGTTTGGAACTGCCGGGTTCTCCTGTAGTGGGCGGAGCTAATGCGCAAACGGCAATCTCATTGGCCGGCGCTCACCTATCATCGTCCCTGTTTAGATTTCAGCGAATCAGTTCGAGCGAATGCAGACGACCTGCTTAATATTCATGAACCCAGCAGCTCAATAATCCTTAGTGCTTTGTATATGGTTATTAATAGTAGAACTCGTAGTAGTTTTGTCATCTTATCAGCATTATTTTGTAGGTTTTTCCCATTTTTTATAGAAATACTAAATGACAAACAATATCTTAAGCACCGCCACCAGTCCTAAGTTCAGACAACATGACAAATATGCATTCATACATGGTTATTATAAAGCTCTATCATCATATAATGCTATCATATTATAATGTTTAACTGAAATAATCAAATGAATTTCAATAGGTGTCTCTCACATTGTCCCACGGAAACATTAAAATAGTGTAGATTAGTTTAATGTTTTAGAATAATAATGTATTCTATTTGGTGACCATTTCATTCATTTAACATATTTAATATTGGGGCATCCAAGTAATTTGAACCTTTTTTTTGTGTAACAATAGTTACTTTTTCTGGTAATTAGTTTATTTTATAACTTGGTTAGTATTTGTGAGAAGTAACTATTAATATAACTAATTGCTTTTTTAAAGTAACGTGCCCAACACTGCACACTATACAATGATTCATTGCATGTCTTTGATTAATAATGAATATAAAGAGCTTTAAAAAAAAAAACGCACATTAAATCGCGATATTGGTTAAAACAAAACACACAATAAGATTATTTTCCAAAATCGTTCAGCCCTAGTAACGTTAGGTAACAATCGATGGTCCTCATTGACTTCCAACAGATCCAAAATATCTTCTTTAGTATCAGTAAAAAGACACCCAAACCGGTTTGGGACAACTTCAGAGTGTGTACATGACTGATTTAATGTTTTGGGTGGACTATCCCTTTAACATCCCTCTGCATCTTTTTTTATTTTTTAATTAATGCCAAGGTACCAAAGATAAAAGTACAGAGAAGAACAGCATTATGTACAAACAGGTGACATTACCTGCAAAGCAGTTTTTAGATGCATGTAACGTTAACAAAAATAATCCAAAACAAAGCTGTAACAGAATAAGTATAAAAAAAATTAAAAATAATAAAAAATACTGTTTTAATAGCTTTAAGATTCTTGGAAGATGAAATAGTTTGGATATACTGTTGAACCGCTTAAAAAAAAAATTTGTAAATAAAGAATGAAATTAATATGCATATCTTCTGGGATTGTCCTCAAACAGTTATTTAGGATTGAATTCTCCAATGTTATCAATCGCAATGTGCTCCAGGGTTTCTCTTTGTATTTCAAGGATATACTGTTTGGCCTCTTTTACATACAAAAAGATCAAATGAATGAATATTTTATTATTAACCTATTATTACTTCTTGCTAAATTTCATATTCACCTCTGCATCTTTATAGTGTGCTTTCATTAGTGTATACAACACTGTATGGAGTATACGCCATTACCTGGAAATACTCACAGCGTATGGATGCAAGAAGTTCAGTATTACCGAATCCAAGATAATTGATACGATTAATTTCGATGGAAATCAACAATCCTAAACCAAAGCTGTTCAGTCATGATGTTAATGTGTAAGTTACCCAGAAGGCTAAGTTAACTCCGTTCTAACCGCACTACACGACCGCGTGAACAGTGCACATTATACATATGAAATGTAAACTAAATCGTACACTTTAAAACATCTAACTTAGTGCACTAACGTTAACTCGTTACATAGGAGCGAGTGAGACAATGCACTTCATGATTAGCATTCCCGGCTAGTTCAGAAGCAAACTAGCCAAACTTTCCTCTGTAAAAACTAACATTATACAGTTAAACTCGCTCTGTAGTAGATGTATAATAACGAATACTTTAATATTAGTCTAATAACAAGAACTCCTCTCTCTAAAACCGAAGAGGTTTCTTTATATCACACACTAATAACACGACGAAACTTCGACAGTTAGCGCAACGGCCGCTCACATCTATAACGTCACATCTGCCGGTAGATTAACGGCTTTAAGCGGCAGATCATTAACGGAAATAACGGTCATTTGTTCAATAAAGAATATGTTCAGCGATTAATGTAAACGGCACACTTTTAAACTTGTTTTAATTTCTTACCCACACACTTGCCCGGGTACGTTATATCTTCACTGTCCTGCAGAAGTTTTTAACATGTCAGCGATAATTCAAGAATTAAACTCGCTATTATAGTGAAATATGTGTTGCTGGAAGCTGTCGTGTTTTGTTTACCTCGCACGCGCCTAACCTCCCAACTGCTGCGTCCTGACTCCTGACTCCTGCGCCCGCGCGCACAGCTTCTGTGCTCGACTGCGTCACATCTGCGCTCGGTGTGCGCAGCGCGGCCGCAGCTTTCCTCCTACTGCAGCCTAACGCGTCTGCGCAGAAATACGCAGCTCATACCGCTCGCGAACGTTACAAGACACAGAGTTAACTTTATTATTTACGTGTTTGTATTCGACACTGCACGTGTGTATATATATATATATATATATATATAAAATATGGGGTGGGAATAATTATTTCATATAATTTAAATCAAATTAAACCTTTCAAA
Organism: Oxygymnocypris stewartii; assembly: GCA_003573665.1. Lineage (NCBI taxonomy): Eukaryota > Metazoa > Chordata > Actinopteri > Cypriniformes > Cyprinidae > Oxygymnocypris > Oxygymnocypris stewartii. The sequence goes on along the minus strand of QVTF01003943.1, from coordinate 466,872 downwards.
TAAAAAACAGGCATTGTTATATTTCAGTTGTTAAAACACATCAGCAACAAATCCAAGCAGCATATCATAAACATAAGAACGGCAATAATAAAAGCAAATAATACCATAACACGTAAAGCAAATTATAAGACAAATTGCTGGAGAGTTTCAATGCACTCTTCGTTTTTAATTGTTTTAGTGGTTAAAATAAAATTCTTAAATAATTGTTAAATGATTCAAAACAAGAAAAGACTTTAACAAATCTGCATTATCGTTTTGCATAGTTATTGTATGGTGTGGAAAGCACACACATGCATAATTAATCTTTGCTGATTGCAAACCGAATGAATTTACGCCAGTGTTCAGGATCCAGAGAGACAAAGACTGCTTGTCTTCATTGCACCGCACACATAGCACACTAACTCCACAGAAGATGCCTGGACAACAGTATGGTCCAAACATTGTGAGCAATATAAACATAGCCTTTGAGCTCCTAAACTGTAGGTCATAAAGGACCACTCATAGTGTGCACTTGACCTCATATAGTGCCAGACCAGCGCTCTATGTGATATACAAACAAGCTCGAAAGGCTCGGTATAAATGTTACTAATTTGTTTTATAATAAAAAAAATATAATGTGAATTCAATTCTAGTATAGAATGTGCGTTTTTTGTCACCAAATGAGCTCCCTGCTAAAAAACAACAACAAAACAATAGAAACCATCATAGAAATGCCATTAATAACCATTAGCCTTTTCCAGTAAAACCAGTACAAAATGCCCTTTTGTAGTGTGTTTTGGGCATTTTTCCAATAGGATTTAACATCCCACCAATATAATCCATCACATACCAGTATACACCATTATAGTTGCCATTAAAACCAATACGATTCCCATTAAACCCATTACATTTTCTATTGTGTTTTGGACAGGGCTCATCTGTAGTCACCCGATGAGACTAAAATTAGCCCGTTTGACCTTTTGCTTAAGGGGCAAAACTACTTATAATCTATCCAAAAACAGTTTATAGTAATCGTAGAGTTAATATGGAGTTTGAAATACCTGTTTTTGGTATTACTGTTTCATCTGCAGTCTACATGCAGTAAATAATTCACTATAAAATCACGAAATGGTTAATTTATTTAATGGCAGTTAACATTAATGTCATAAATGTTGCTATTAAAACAGACGAAGAGGCTCTGCATAAGCGTGAATGTAATGTATTGCATGAATTCATTGCTGCTTTGTCATTTGGAAACAAAAAAGTGCCACATCAGAGGAAAATAAAGTAAAATCTCAGCACATATTTTTCCCTAGATGATATAGCACACAGATTAAGTGTATATTTAGTCCATAAACAAAAACATGTAACACTATGAGAAGTATATCTGTATAGCTTCATTGAGGAAAAAAACAAACATATACATTCATCATATCTGAAGACTTTCTGAGTCAGATTAACTTCACATTTACAGATCATGCATAAAATAGATTTGATTGTGACATTTTTAATAACTGAAGAAATGCTCTCGTTTGGCACAAAACGTGACAAAGCATAGGTGTAATTTTCCATGCTTTTCAGTCATCAGATGAATAAGTTTAGTTGCCAAGAGTGAGGCGCGCAGAGATCCCCAAAAGACCAGAAATCTAGACTCTTACAGGTTTAGCAACTACAGCTGCTTTGCCAAGTGGTGCAATCAGCACATGTCCTTTAGTCTTACTCAACGAACACAAGTGCATGCTGATGAAATATCTATTGTGAATGCAAAATGAGCACAATATCTTAAAGGGACAGTTCACCCACTAAATAAAAATTGTGTCATTAATTACTCGCCCTCATGTCGTTACAAACCCGTTAAACTTCTGAAGACAAGTTAAGATGTTTTTGATGAAATCCCAGAGCAATCTGACTCTCCATAGACAGCAATGCAATTGAAATGTTGCATTGAAACGTAGTCCGTGTGACATTCAGTTTTGCAACGCTATGCCACGTTTTTATTTTGCGCAGAATAATTTATTCAACCATTCTTCTCTCTCGAGTTACGTCGTCATGCATTTTGGAGAGTACCTACGTACGTATTTGACGTAATCAATGTTGTTTACGTTCGGGGGGGAAATCGCGCACACGTAATCGGCATTGTTTAGGTTTACGCAAAAGCGTGCATATGCGTTGCGATAATCTAAAAATGGCGGACGACGTAATTCGAGAGAGAAGAATGGTTGAGTAAATTATTCTGCGCAAAAAAAACAAAAAACTTATTTTTGTAGCGAAGCATAACTTTAAGTTGAGCCACCGACTGTGTTTTTACCGCGTTTTCCTGGGAATATTTCAGTTGTGTTGCTGTCTATGCAGGGATAGCTCTTTTGGATTTAATCAAAAACATCTTTGTGTTCAGAAGATGAACGGGTTTGTAACGACATGAGGGCGAGTAATTAATGACACAATTAAAATTTTGTGGTGAACTATCTCTTTAAGACCCCTCCTGTGTCACGTTTCTGCAGCGTCACGTGACCTGACGTTTGAGCGCCTCAGAGGAAGCCGTCCTCTCCAGAGATGTATGAGAAGCCGTTGAAGGCATTGGAGCTGCTGGTGGCGAGGCTGGGGGTGGGATCTGGAGTGCGGCCCACGGAGTTGGGCACCATCTCTCTGGTGAACTCTGGGTCAATGTGCTGGAGGTCTGCTGGGCCTCTCTGGAGAAAAACACGACTTATCACACAAATGAATGGCTTTCGGTCTAACTCTGTCAGATGGACCAGAAATGAATGTGTGCATGCATGCAGTAAAGAGGTGAATTGAGTTCACCTCTTTACTGCATGCAATTTTTTGTCAAAATTGATTATGACAAAAATCAAAATTTTTCGATTATTCCCTTTATCGATTATTAATTACGATCACATTGAATTATCTTTATACCATTGTTTGAAGCAACCGCATGCCATATTTTTAGATGGAAATAAACAAGCTGAAAACAGTAACTGAAAAGCTTATATTGGGTATTTAACCTCAAATGTGAACTATACATTGGATTGGTTTCTTCTTTAAATCAAAAAGTAAAAAATGTGATATTAGTCAAATTTTTTATTGCATAAAATTTTTTTTTAAATAAAAAATATGCATGGTATTATAATGCTATGCTATGCTAAAGCAATGCAAAAAAAAGATAAATTGTATAAAGAAAATTACACATCTTAAGCAAGTGGATTTTTAACGATTAATTGCTGCTTTTAACGATTACGCAATTGTAACTGTGATTAGAAATCTGATTAATTGTGCATCCCTAATCTGTATTTGCCTCCTAATAATCTCCAACAGTGTTGGGGAAAGTTACTTTTAAAAGTAATGTGTTGCAATATCGCGTTACTCCCTAAAAAAAGTTACTAATTGCGTTACTTACTTTTTGTGGAAAGTATTTTTTTAATCCGGGCAGGCTTGATTGTTGTAAATATTAAAAGCTCTTCTGTTACAAATATAAAATCCCTTTCACACTGAAAGTGAAGTGAATCCTGGCTCAGGATGAAGGACATGTAGATTCACGTCTGTACAGTAGAGGGCGCCGCTCAAACTAATCACATCAAGAGTATGACGCAGGAGAATAAAGTTCAACACTATTCAGCAATAACAAAAAATTAAACACAAATGTGCCATTTTTGCTCAGCATGGTTGATTATCGAAGGTCAGTAGCAAAGACATTAGTTTATAAAATGGGATTAAATACATAAATATGTGACCCTGGAGCACAAAACCAGTCATAAGTGTCAATTTTTCTAAATTGAGATGTATGCATTGTCTGAAAGCTGAATAAATAATTCAGGGTCACATATTTGTATTATTTAACATTTTAGTATTGTAGGTTTGTATAATATTCTGAGTTTGCATTTGACTGTTTTTGTTGATTTTGAGGAATAGCGGATGTGTTTATGTGCAGTGAGATGATAAATACATGTTGATATTTAGTCTAGAGCTACAGTAAGATCATGTTCACACACAACGCTGATTTCTGTCACCATGGCAACACTGGAGCTTTCAGTCAACACACGAGAAACAAAGTAACTAGCGTTTTCCTTCTAAATTCATTATTTTCCGTGGTACTTGTGATGCATTACCCCAAACACTGATCCCCAAAGGCCTGTAGGGAGTGTGTAGTAACCTACCACATTTGGGTTATATGGAGGCGTGATTCGTTTGTGGTAGAGGTCGTCCCAGTGAATGGGGGCAAAGAACATGTGGTTTTTAATCTCCAACTGCAAAAGCAGAAGAGTTGACACATTAACAGTGACGCCTGGCCTGATAAACAGTTTCACAATGATAAAGACCTCCAGAGGGTCACTCACAAAATCAGCTATGGCTCCTATCCGGCGCCGCTGATCTTTCTGCAGGAGTCCGCAGAGCAGGTGACTCGAGGCCTCGGACCTCCCCGGCGGCAGCTGCAGGGGTTTATGCAGGATCGCCTCGTACATCTCAGACATGTCCTGGCTGTAGAACGGAGGCTGTTTGACACAGACATCCCGCATTCAATTTAAGTTTGGGCCAAGAAGATTAAAGGTTGTGCTTTTTCGCTTTTTGAATTTTAGTCCGGCATATGTTCGGGCATAAAACAATCTGCAAAGTTACAAATCTCACAGTCCAAAGGGAGATATTTTGTTTAAAAAAAGAAAATTGCTTTTTAAGAACTACTACGAACGGCTCGTTTGGACTACGATGTCTGGCGGAGCTCTGCTTTGTGTACAGCGTTACCGTGGAAACCTCGCTTCCTCCAGCAGCGCCTCCCGCTGGCAGAGAAGTAATCTGCATATATACGCCGCCACAAATACAGTAAGTCTGTGGGACTACAGAATAAATCAATTCAACTGTATAACAGTTTCACTGCAATTCATGTTAGAATGTTAGAATTAAAGAACAATAAACATAACACCGTTGCACTTATCTGTACATAGTCAATGCAGTTATTGTTGACATTGTTGTTGATTTAGCCCAAAATAACAATAACAGTTACATTTAATATTTTAATCTCAATATTCACGTGGTCTGAATTGATTTGGCTATATTGATGAACTTGTTACTTTGGCGAGGGGTGGGGCTTGGTAACGCAGTCTAAGCTGTTGGCCAATCACACGCACTGGGACAGCTAACCAATCACAACACATTTAGTTCTTCGGAAGGCGGACCTTCGTCAAGCCCAGAACTAATCGAGTCGTTTGTGTCAGGCTGGGGAGACAAGTATTGTAATAATGTAAATAATGTGAAAAATAATGTGATTTTCGAACCCCCGAGCTCGAGAGCATCTAGTACACCCCCAAAACAACATCAAGACAAAAAGAGCACATACACACTGAATCGGTGAACTTACCAAGCTGTAAAGCATCTCGTAGAGCACAGCGCCGAGACACCACCAGTCCACTGTGCGGTCATACGGCTCTTTCCGTAGGATCTCAGGCGCCAGATACTACGAGTGAGAGACTTTCTCAACACACACACTCACAGTGAAGACTATGGACTAGAGAGCAAATCTCAACTGCTGGAATTTGCTTATAATATTAAAAAATGTAAACTATATTATAGCCCAGAGATATATATTAACAGTTGAACATGTGGTGCATCCTGCGTGTATACATTACACTCACGTAAACATATACTGTATATATTAGAGCAATTAATCGCATACAAAATAAAAGTATTTGTTAACATAAAATATATGCATATGGTCTGGGTTTATTATGTATATATAAAAATACACACATACAGTACATATTTTGAAAATATGAATAATTTTGAATATATAAACAACATACTGTATTGTTATGAAATGTACAGTATACTTGCATGTGTTTGTGTTTATATATATATACATATATAACACATCAAAATAAATTTTGGATGTGATTAATCGCTTTATATGTATCATTAGTATTATTAAAATGTTCACAAATGTTCAACAATTGTTGAAACGATGCAGGTGTCGTTTCAACAATTGTTGTATTTAGAATCAACAAGCAATAAATACAAATTTTTTGTTGCATAAACACTAAAACTATAACATTGCCAAAGATGTCTGGATGTTTAGACGTTTAAGTTTTCTCAACTTTTGACTTTTAAAAGTGTAATTAAAGTTTAATTGTTTTAATTAAGTTAAAAGTTTTTTGAGTTCTCGACGTGTAGTTTTTAAGTTTATACAACAATAAGTCGAGAAAACTCAAAAGTGTGTTGCGTTGAACTTTGCTAAACTTTGAGGTTTTTTTACAGCGGCATACGCGAAGAAGATACACGGATGTTATGATTTAATGTCAAGCTGCTGTAACCCGGCTCAAGAGTCGTACCTCTGGAGTGCCGCAGAAGGTCGTGGTGGTTCCTTCTGGTTCTATGCCTTCTTTACACAAGCCAAAATCTGTTAGCACCACGTGCCCCTGAAAGAGATCAGAAACTAACGTACATGCACTATCAGCACAAAGCATGTGTTAGTGCTGCTGCATGCAGTTACCTGGTGGTCCAACAGGATGTTTTCTGGCTTGAGATCTCTAGATGGGAACATGAAGACATGAGTGAGATCAGGCCGGCTGTGATGTGAGAGCACAGCGTTGCAGGTACTGACCTGTACACTATATTGAGAGAGTGAAGGTATCCGATGGCACTGGCCACCTCCGCCGAGTAGAAGCGAGCGCGTGCCTCGGAGAAACACCGCTCTCTCTGCAGGTGATAAAATAACTGCAGGAGGAGAACAAGACACATGCCATTGATTGTGCTGCTTGTTTCCACCATGCAAAGTAAAAACAAATCTATGCTTTAACTAGGTATAGCCTAGTACATATAAGCATACTGAATCCTGCCTCTCTCTGACCCTGAACGTGCTGTTTGTGAGTCCTAACCAAACACACTTGTGTATTAATCAGATGTAGTCAATCATGTGAACGTTTAACGTTGTTTCAGTCCGAGTCTTATATACAGTATATACACGTTTGGGAGATTTCTAGTGTTTCTAAAGCAGCCTTATTCTATCAAAAATACAGTAAAACATCAATGTTGTGAAATACCGTTACACTTTGTTTTTTAAATGTAATTTATTGATGTAATATGAAGCTGAATTTGTAATATCGTTGGTCAGTGTCAATCAGAAATTACTCTAATATGCAGATTTACTTACAGGATTATGGGATTCTTCAATAAATTAAAAGTGCAATGTATTTACTGTCACTTTGCATCAATGTAATGCATCCTTGCCGAACAGAAACATATAAATATATAATAAAAAATAAATAAATATATAATTTTTTCAAGTCAGCATGAAATCAAAATCTATAAAAGCATGTATGCGTCCAAATTTGTATATTATCCATCCTAGATTCGATGTGATATTAGTAATTTTCAATACCATGTAGGGCAGATAGCGTGGATAGTATGCACATCGGGCATGTTTTTATGTTTATTATTAATCTTAAGTCCACTTAAACCCATGCGTTTTGATTGTCCACGCCCACATCTCAACACCCAATCAGCAACAGACAGACAGCACTACTGTACCGTGCACTTTTGTTCTTTGTTTTCTGAGAAGCTGTCACATTTGTATGCAGCTGAACTCAGTTGCAATGGTTTTTGAAACAATTAGTCTTTTTCTGAAGATGCCTGTTGTATTCATAAGTGATGCTGTCTTGCCATACCTCTCCACCATTGACGTAATCCAGGACAAAATACAGCTTCTCCGAGGTCTGAAAGGAGTAGTGCAGGCCGACCAGAAAAGGGTGCTTCAGGCTCTTGAGCAGCACGTTCCTCTCGGCCATTATATTCTTCTGCTGTTGCACACAAACACAGCATTGACGGAGGTGAACATGAGCTGACACCAGCCAGGACAGGCCATGAGAATAAGACAAGCCCCGAGAGGAGCTATTAAGTGATGAAACAATGAAACACTGCACACTGCTTGTGTATTACACACTGGGATCGTTTTCAGCACTCAAAACATGCAGTGACTATAAGTTACTACTGTAGCCTGACATTTGGCCAGCAAGCTTGGCGTGGTACAAAGGTAGAAAGTCAGATTAGATTAGATTATATGATTATCAGAGCAATGAGGTGTTATGATCTTTCATATTTGTGAACATGGAGCACTAAAGCAGTGTTAAGTCGCTTGGGTATATTTGTAGCAATAGCCAAAAATACATTGCATGGGTCAAAATTATCCATTTTTATTTTCTGCCAAAAATCATTAGGATATTAAGATCATGTTCCATGAAGATATTTAGTGAATTTCCTACCGTAAATATATCAAAACTTAATTTCTGATTAGTAATATGCATTGCTAAGACTTAATTTGGACAACTTTAAAGATAATTTTTTTTGCATCCTCAGATTCCAGATTTCCAAATATTATCCTATCATAACAAACCATACATCAATGGAAATATTATTTATTCAGCTTTCAGATGATGCATACATCCCAATTTCGAAAAATTGCCACTTATGACTGGTTTTGTGTTCCAGGGCCACATATGGAAAAACATGGTTGCATGTATATTTGAATTTTTTTTAAATACAGTAAATAAATAAACACCAACCTCTTTTTTCTTCAATATACATTTCTTTTGCAAAACTTTGACGGCATAGACTTTTCCATCAGCTTTCAGTTTTGCTAAGAGCACCTGCAATCAACATAATATTAAATTTTCCGTGCCGGTCACTTATGTCTTTAAAACAACCCCAAAGGAAAACAAAGCAAACATTTCTTTCATCAAGGTGACCTCAGCAGACTTCCGCCTGAAGCGTTAATGATCGCTGAAGTCATACGGGACACAGTTAATCAGACATGCCTCACCTTCCCAAATGTTCCTTTACCAATCACAGCCAGAAAGTCAAAGTCAGTGGGTTTGGCACTGAAGCACACAAGACAACACAAATGACCAGTCTAGCACGAGTTATTATAATACATGTGACCCAGGAGCACTAAACCTGTCTCGAGTCACTGGGGGACATTTGTAGCAATAGCCAAAAATACATTGCATGGGTCAAAATTATAAAAAAAAATAGTTATGCCAAAAATCATTAGGATATTAAGATCATGTTCCATGAAGATATTTAGTCAATTCCCTACCATAAATATATCAAAACTTAATTTTTTATTAGTAATATGGATTGCTAAGACTTAATTTAAACAACTTTAAAGATGATTTTCTCAATATTTAGATTTTTTTGCACCCTCAGATTCCAGATTTACAAATATTGTCCAATCATAACAAACCATACATCAATGGAAATATTATTTATTCAGCTTTCAGATGATGTATACATCTCAATTTCATAAAATTGACCGTTATGACTGGTTTTGTGCTCCAGAGTCACACACACACACATATATAATATCCACTGCACCACAATCACTATCTATGAACATAAATCCATGGTGTAAAG